>JAWDGP010001635.1:0-17934 GCA_033675545.1 Elysia crispata | reverse complement strand
GGATGATAATCTTGCTATTATATGCAAATGAGATAACCCAGAATCGGTCGCTGTTCTGGATCTCGGTACCGTTAATCTTTCACTCTGGATGATAACCTTGCTGTTATGTTCAATAAGAAAACTTAGAATCGGTCGCTCGGTTCTGGTTCTCGGTACCGTTAATCTTCCACTCTGGGTAATTTTTATATTCAATAAAAAAAATGGTTTTTTGTTTTACCTTAATCTTCCACTCTGGGTGATAATCTTGCTATTATATGTATATGACAGATAATTAAGAATCGGTCGGTTCTGGTTCTCGGTACTGTTAATCTTCCACTTTGGGTGATAATCTTGCTATTATATTCGATGAGATAACTTAGAATCAGTCGTTTCTGGTTCTCGGTTCTGGTTCTGGGTACCGTTAATCTTCCACTCTGAATGATAATCTTGCTATTATATTCGATGAGATAACTTAGAATCGGTCGGTTCTGGTTCTCGGTTCTGGTTCTGGGTACCGTTAATCTTCCACTCTGGATGATAATCTTGCTATTACTATTACAATGAGATAACTTAAAATCGGTCTGTTCTGGTTCTCGGTACCGTTAATCTTTCACTCTGGATGATAATCTTGCTATTATATTCAGTATGAGATAACTTAAACTCGGTCGGTTCTGCTTCTCGGTACCGTTAATCTTCCACATCTGGGTGATAATCTTGCTTATTGTATTCGATGAGATAACTTAGAATCGGTCGTTTCTGGTTCTGGGTTTTCGTTCTCGGTACCGTTAAACTTCCACTCTGAATAATAATATTGCTATTATATACAATGAGATAACTTAGAATCGGTCTGTTCTGGTTCTCGGTACCGTTAATCTTTCACTCTGGATGATAATCTTGCTATTATATTCGATGAGATAACAGAATCGGTCTGTTCTGGTTCTCGGTACCGTTAATCTTTCACTCTGGATGATAATCTTGCTATTATATTCGATGAGATAACTTAGAATCGGTCTGTTCTGGTTCTCGGTACCGTTAATCTTCCACTCTGGATGATATTCTTGCTATTATATTCAATAAGAAAAAGAATCGGTCGCTTCTTGATCTCGGTACCGTTAATCTCCCACTCTGGGTGATAATCTTCCTATTATATGCAATGAGATAACTTAGAATCGGTCGGTTCTGGATCTCGGTACCGTTAATCTTTCACTCTGGATGATAACCTTGCTGTTATATTCAATAAGAAAAAGAATCGGTCGCTTTTTGTTCTCGGTACCGTTAATCTTCCACTCTGGGTGATAATCTTGCTATTATATGTAATGAGATAATTAAGAATCGGTCGGTTCTGGTTCTCGGTACCTTAAATCTTCCACTTTGGGTGATAATCTTGCTATTATACTCGATGAGATAACAGAATCGGTCGGTTCGAGTTCTCGGTACCGTTAATCTTCCACTCTGAATGATAATCTTGCTATTATATGCAATGAGATAACTTAGAATCGGTCGCTTCTTGTTCTCGGTACCGTTTATCTCCCACTCTGGATGATAATCTTGCTATTATATTCAATGAGATAACTTAGAATCGGTCGGTTCTGGTTCTCGGTACCGTTAATCCACTCTGAATGATAATGTTGTTATTATATTCGATGAGATAACTTAAACTCGGTCGGTTCTGCTTCTCGGTACCGTTAATCTTCCACTCTGGGTGATAATCTTGCTATTATATTCGATGAGATAACTTAGAATCGGTCGTTTCTGGTTCTCGGTTCTGGTTCTGGGTACCGTTAATCTTCCACTCTGAATGATAATCTTGCTATTATATGCAATGAGATAACTTAGAATCGGTCTGTTCTGGTTCTCGGTACCGTTAATCTTTCACTCTGGATGATAATCTTGCTATTATATTCGATGAGATAACAGAATCGCTCTGTTCTGGTTCTCGGTACCGTTAATCTTTCACTCTGGATGATAATCTTGCTATTATATTCGATGAGATAACAGAATCGCTCTGTTCTGGTTCTCGGTACCGTTAATCTTTCACTCTGGATGATAATCTTGCTATTATATTCGATGAGATAACAGAATCGCTCTGTTCTGGTTCTCGGTACCGTTAATCTTTCACTCTGGATGATAATCTTGCTATTATATTCGATGAGATAACAGAATCGCTCTGTTCTGGTTCTCGGTACCAATAATCTTCCACTCTGGATGATAATCTTGCTATTATATTCAATGAGATAACTTAGAATCGGTCGTTTCTGGTTCTCGGTTCTGGTTCTGAGTACCGTTAATCTTCCACTCTGAATGATAATCTTGCTATTATATTCACTGGGATAACTTAGAATCGGTCCGTTCTGGTTCTCGATACCGTGAATCTTTCACTCTGGGTAATAATCTTGCTATTATATTCGATGAGGTAACTTAGAATCGGTCGTTTCCGGTTCTCGGTACCGTTAATCTTTCACTCTGGATGATAATCTTGCTATTATATTCAATAAGATAACAGAATCGGTCGGTTCTGGTTCTCGGTACCGTTAATATTTCACTCTGGGTGATAATGTTGCTATTATATTCAATGAGATAACAGAATCGCTCTGTTCTGGTTCTCGGTACCGTTAATCTTCCACTCTGGATGATAATCTTGCTGTTTTATTCGATGAGATAACTTAGAATCGGTCGGTTCTAGTTGTCGGTTCTGGTTCTCGGTATCGTTAATCTTCCACTCTGAAAAATAATCTTGCTGTTTTATTCGATGAGATAACTTAGAATCGATCGGTTCTAGTTTTCGGTTCTGGTTCTTGGTATCGTTAATCTTTCACTCTGGAAGATAATCTTGCTATTATATTCAATGAAATAACTTAGAATCGGTCTGTTCTGGTTCTCGGTACCTTAATCTTCCACTCTGGATGATAATCTTGCTATTATATTCAATAAAAAAAAGAATCGGTCGCTTCTTCTTTTCGGTACCGTTAATGTCCCACTCTGGGTGATAATCTTGCTATTATATGCAATGAGATAACTTAGAATCGGTCGGTTCTGGTTCTCGGTACCGTTAATCTTTCACTCTGGATGATAATCTTGCTATTATATTCGATGAGATAACAGAATCGCTCTGTTCTGGTTCTCGGTACCGTTAATCTTCCACTCTGGATGATAATCTTGCTATTATATGCAATGAGATAACTTAGAATCGGTCGGTTCTGGTTCTCGGTACCGTTAATCTTTCACTCTGGATGATAATCTTGCTATTATATTCGATGAGATAAAAGAATCGGTCTGTTCTGGTTCTCGGTACCGTTAATCTTCCACTCTGGATGATAATCTTGCTATTATATGTAATGAGATAATTAAGAATCGGTCGGTTCTGGTTCTCGGTACTGTTAATCTTCCACTTTGGGTGATAATCTTGCTATTATATTCGATGAGATAACTTAGAATCGGTCGTTTCTGGTTCTCGGTTCTGGTTCTGGGTACCGTTAATCTTCCACTCTGAATGATAATCTTGCTATTATATTCGATGAGATAACTTAGAATCGGTCGGTTCTGCTTCTCGGTACCGTTAATCTTCCACTCTGGGTGATAATCTTGCTATTATATTCGATGAGATAACTTAGAATCGGTCGTTTCTGGTTCTCGGTTCTGGTTCTGGGTACCGTTAATCTTCCACTCTGAATGATAATCTTGCTATTATATGCAATGAGATAACTTAGAATCGGTCGGTTCTGGTTCTCGGTACCGTTAATCTTCCACTCTGGGTGATTATCTTCCTATTATATTCGATGAGATAACTTAGAATCGGTCGTTTCTGGTTCTCGGTTCTGGTTCTGGGTACCGTTAATCTTCCACTCTGAATGATAATCTTGCTATTATATGCAATGAGATAACTTAGAATCGGTCTGTTCTGGTTCTCGGTACCGTTAATCTTTCACTCTGGATGATAATCTTGCTATTATATTCGATGAGATAACAGAATCGCTCTGTTCTGGTTCTCGGTACCGTTAATCTTTCACTCTGGATGATAATCTTGCTATTATATTCGATGAGATAACTTAAACTCGGTCGGTTCTGCTTCTCGGTACCGTTAATCTTCCACTCTGGGTGATAATCTTGCTATTATATTCGATGAGATAACTTAGAATCGGTCGTTTCTGGTTCTCGGTTCTGGTTCTGGGTACCGTTAATCTTCCACTCTGAATGATAATCTTGCTATTATATGCAATAAGATAACTTAGAATCGGTCGGTTCTGGTTCTGGGTACCGTTAATCTTTAACTCTGGATGATAATCTTGCTATTATATTCGATGAGATAACAGAATCGATCGGTTCTGGTTCTCGGTACCGTTAATCTTTCACTCTGGATGATAATCTTGCTATTATATTCAATAAGATAACAGAATCGATCTGTTCTGGTTCTCGGTACCGTTAATCTTCCACTATGGATAATAATCTTGCTATTATATTCAATGAGATAACAGAATCGGTCTGTTCTGGTTCTCGGTACCGTTAATCTTTCACTCTGGATGATAATCTTGCTATTATATTCAATGAGATAACTTAGAATCGGTCGGTTCTGGTTCTCGGTACCGTTAATCTTCCACTCTGGATGATAATCTTGCTATTATATTCAATGAGATAACTTAGAATCGGTCGGTTCTGGTTCTCGGTACCGTTAATCTTCCTTTCTGGATGATAATCTTTCTATTATATGTAATGAGATAATTAAGAATCGGTCGGTTCTGGTTCTCGGTACTGTTAATCTTCCACTTTGGGTGATGATCTTGCTATTATATTCGATGAGATAACTTAGAATCGGTCGTTTCTGGTTCTCGGTTCTGGTTCTGGGTACCGTTAATCCACTCTGAATGATAATGTTGTTATTATATTCGATGAGATAACTTAAACTCGGTCGGTTCTGCTTCTCGGTACCGTTAATCTTCCACTCTGGGTGATAATCTTGTTATTATATGCACTGGGATAACTTAGAATCGGTCGGTTCTAGTTCTCGGTTCTGGTTCTCGGTACCGTTAATCTTTCACTCTGGGTGATAATCTTCCTATTATATTCAATAAGAGAACTTAACATCGGTCGGTTCTGGTTCTCGGTACCGTTAATCTTTCACTCTGAATGATAATCTTGCTATTATATTCAATAAGATAACAGAATCGGTCGGTTCTGGTTCTCGGTACCGTAAATCTTCCACTCTGGATGATAATCTTGCTATTATATTCAATGAGATAACTTAGAATCGGTCTGTTCTGGTTCTCTCTACTGTTAATCTTCCACTCTGGGTGATGATCTTGCTATTATATTCACTGAGATAACTTAGAATCGGTCGGTTCTGGTTCTCGGTACCGTAAATCTTCCACTCTGGGTGATAATCTTGCTATTATATTCGATGAGATAACTTAGAATCGGTCGGTTCTGGTTCTCGGTACCGTAAATCTTTCACTCTGGGTGATAATCTTGCTATTATATTCAATAAGATAACTTAGAATCGGTCGGTTCTGGTTCTCGGTACCGTAAATCTTCCACTCTGGGTGATGATCTTGCTATTATATTCACTGGGATAACTTAGAATCGGTCGGTTCTGGTTCTCTCTACCGTAAATCTTTCACTCTGGGTGATAATCTTGCTATTATATTCACTGGGATAACTTAGAATCGGTCGGTTCTGGTTCTCGGTACCTTAAATCTTCCACTCTGGATGATAATCTTGCTATTATATTCAATGAGATAACAGAATCGGTCGGTTCTGGTTCTTGTCTACCGTTAATCTTCCACTCTGGGTGATAATCTTGCTATTATATTCAATGAGATAACTTGAAATCGGTCGGTTCTGGTTCTCGGTACCGTTAATCTTCCACTCTCAATGATAATCTTGCTATTATATTCGATGAGATAACTTGAAATCGGTCGGTTCTGGTTCTCGGTACCGTTAATCTTCCACTCTGAATGATAATCTTGCTATTATATACAATGAGATAACTCAGAATCGGTCGGTTCTGGTTCTCGGTACCGTTAATCTTCCACTCTGGATGATAATCTTGCTATTATATTCACTGAGATAACTTAGAATCGGTCGGTTCTGGTTCTCGGTACCGTAAATCTTTCACTCTGGGTGATAATCTTGCTATTATATTCACTGGGATAACTTAGAATCGGTCGGTTCTGGTTCTCTCTACTGTTAATCTTCCACTCTGGGTAATGATCTTGCTATTATATTCACTGGGATAACTTAGAATCGGTCAGTTCTGGTTCTCAGTACCTTAAATCTTCCACTCTGAATGATAATCTTGCTATTATATTCAATGAGATAACTTAGAATCGGTCGGTTCTGGTTCTCGGTACCGTTAATCTTCCACTCTGAATGATAATCTTGCTATTATATACAATGAGATAACTCAGAATCGGTCGGTTCTGGTTCTCGGTACCGTAAATCTTCCACTCTGGGTGATGATCTTGCTATTATATTCAATGAGATAACTTAGAATCGGTCGGTTCTGGTTCTCTCTACCGTTAATCTTCCACTCTGGGTGATGATCTTGCTATTATATTTACTGGGATAACTTAGAATCGGTCGGTTCTGGTTCTCGGTACCGTAAATCTTCCACTCTGGGTGATGATCTTGCTATTATATTCACTGGGATAACTTAGAATCGGTCAGTTCTGGTTCTCTCTACCGTTAATCTTCCACGCTTGGTGATAAGCTTGGTATTATATGAAAGGAGATAAATTAGAGTCGGCCTGGGGTGGTTCTTGGTTCTGGTTTTCGATACCGTTAATTTTCCACTTTGGATTATAATATTGCTACTATATTCAATGAGATAACTTAGAATCGGTCGGTTCTGGTTCTCGGTTCTGGTTTTCGATAGCGTTAATTTTCCACTTTGGATAATAATCTTGCTATTATATTCAATGAGATAACTTAGAATCGGTCGGTTCTGGTTCTCTCTACCGTTAATCTTCCACTCTGGGTGATGATCTTGCTATTATATTCACTGGGATAACTTAGAATCGGTCGGTTCTGGTTCTCTCTACCGTAAATCTTTCACTCTGGGTGATAATCTTGCTATTATATTCAATAAGATAACTTAGAATCGGTCGGTTCTGGTTCTAGGTACCGTAAATCTTTCACTCTGGGTGATAATCTTGCTATTATATTCACTGGGATAACTTAGAATCGGTCGGTTCTGGTTCTCTCTACCGTTAATCTTCCACTCTGGGTGATGATCTTGCTATTATATTCACTGGGATAACTTAGAATCGGTCGGTTCTGGTTCTCTCTACTGTTAATCTTCCACTCTGGGTGATGATCTTGCTATTATATTCACTGGGATAACTTAGAATCGGTCGGTTCTGGTTCTCTCTACTGTTAATCTTCCACTCTGGGTGATGATCTTGCTATTATATTCACTGGGATAACTTAGAATCGGTCAGTTCTGGTTCTCTCTACTGTTAATCTTCCACTCTGGGTGATGATCTTGCTATTATATTCACTGGGATAACTTAGAATCGGTCAGTTCTGGTTCTCTCTACCGTTAATCTTCCACTCTGGGTGATGATCTTGCTATTATATTCACTGGGATAACTTAGAATCGGTCGGTTCTGGTTCTCTCTACCGTAAATCTTTCACTCTGGATAATAATCTTGCTACTATATTCAATGAGATAACTTAGAATCGGTCTGTTCTGGTTCTTGGTTCTGGTTTTCGATAGCGTTAATTTTCCACTTTGGATAATAATCTTGCTACTATATTCAATGAGATAACTTAGAATCGGTCGGTTCTGGTTCTCGGTTCTGGTTTTCGATAGCGTTAATTTTCCACTTTGGATAATAATCTTGCTACTATATTCAATGAGATAACTTTTAATCGGTCTGTTCTGGTTCTTGGTTCTGGATCTCGGTACCGTTAATTGTCCACTGTGAGTGATAATCTTGCTATTATATTCAATGAGTTGTAGTTTCCAGTACCGTTTATCTTCCAGTCCGGTTAATATTTTAGTTCATTAAATCCTATATCTTCCACTGCCGTAATAAGTCTTCTAGGTAACTCGTTTATAGAACAAAAAGTCGCTTGGTTGTAGATACGAGTACCTTAACTTCTACTGTTGGTAATTATTCTTCAATTATGCTGGTTTACCTGACATAAAAACGCTTACTGGTACCCTTTAGCTTTCACCTCGATAATAACGTTTTAATAATACTCGTTTGTATAACATAGAATCGGCCGATTTAAAATACCGGTAGTCTTTATCTTTCAAATACAGGATAAACTATCCTGTATCTTTCACTTCCGTAATAATTTTTTCAAGTTTACTCGTTTATATAACATAGAATCGCTTGATTCTTATCACCACTACCCTTTATGTTCTACTCTATTTTACTATTTTAAATAAGATACCATAGGTCGGTTCTAATAACCGTTACCCTTTATTTCCACTCCAGGTAATGATTCTTCTATTATACCCGTTTATATAACATAGAATCAATCGGTTCAAGATCCTGGTATCCCTTACCTTCGACTCCGTGTAATAATTCTCCTTTTATATTCAATTACATGACAGATAATCTGACGGTTCTGCTTACGTGTACCCTGTTTCTACCACTCCAAGAAATAATGCTGCTTTTATATTCATTGACATCACAGATAATCTGTCGGTTCTGCTTACATGTACCCTGTTTCTACCACTCCGGGTAGTAATGCTGCTTTTATATTCATTGACATCACAGATAATCTGTCGGTTCTGCTTACATGTACCCTGTTTCTACCACTCCGGGTAGTAATGCTGCTTTTATATTCATTGACATCACAGATAATCTGTCGGTTCTGGTTACATGTACCCTGTTTCTACCACTCCGGGTAGTAATGCTGCTTTTATATTCATTGACATCACAGATAATCTGTCGGTTCTGGTTACATGTACCCTGTTTCTACCACTCCAGGTAGTAATGCTGCTTTTATATTCATTGACATCACAGATAATCTGTCGGTTCTGGTTACATGTACCCTGTTTCTACCACTCCAAGAAATAATGCTGCTTTTATATTCAATGACAAAAGAAAGCTTATCTAGTTAGTCTTTACCTTTTCTCTCCGTTTCAAAAATACATCTTGACTGTTCTGAACTATCCCTTTATACCTTCGAATAACCTTATCAAGCCTGTGCTTATTTGGTAAAAAATATTTTTACCCCCACTAGATATACCAATAGTCATGAAACTTTTGAGCACTGAAGTGTGAAATATTGGTAAAATCTATCAATTAAACTAAAGGACCTCTCCTCGCTCCAAGAAATAAATACATTCTCTGATTTAGCACACATTCTTGATGATTTTTTTTACCTTTTTTTTATTCAAAGTCTTTTTCCAAAATTGCCTCTAAATATTTATTGAATTTTATTTTGTTTTATTTCCTCTCAATTTTGTTATATCAAGATAATTCTGGCTATTAGTATTTGTATCTTCAAGTCTTTTGTCATTTTGATTTTAATTTTTGCTTTGCTCTTGACTACTTTTTGCCTTTGTGATTACATTTTATTGTTGTTGTTGTTGTTGTTGTTGTTGTTGTTGTTGTTGTTTTTGTTGTTGCTGCTGCTTTATTTCAAAGTGAGAGCCTTTGGTGCATGTATTTTCTAAAGCGCTCTGGGAAATTTTCGAAGTTTTGATTTTTTTTTTTTTCTTATCATCCATTTTTGAGCTTTTTATATCTAGCGAAGCATTTTAGAAATTTTTTTTTGTCCCCCAATTCCTTCTACTCTTACACTGCACAAATAGTCGGTAGTTAGTTATGATAATACAAAGTTACCATAAAGAATTTATTACTTTACTATGTGTTCTGTAATGATGAAACCGCTTGAATTTAAAGAATTCTGAACTTTACTGTTTGTCTTTAAGTTAGTCGATCCTATTAAACATCTGTTGGTTTGACAAACTTGTGTCCTCTATTTTATTTATCTATTTATTTTTTTTTGTTTGTTTGTATAAGGGTTTGTTTGTTTGTTGGTTTTTTTTTTTGTTCTGTTTTTTTTTCTTTTGATTGTTATTTTTTTTCCTGTTTTGAACTATCAAATAAATCTTTTCATTTTTATTAGCTAAAGAAATCTGGTTTTCTAAATTTTGTTACTTCTTTCGCAAAACCTATCCATATGAGTAAAGCGTCTCCAAAATTGTTTCTTTTTTCTTCAGTGCGTGAAATATGGCTTGATATGTTTTAATAAGAGGTAGATGGAACTTGTTGGATCTGTATTGGATCGTTAGGTTTTTTAGAAATTTGAGATGGTGTTTCATTCAAGTAAAGACTCCAAAAATTTAAAAAAAATATATGAAAAATGAAGCACCGTGAAAAATGCTGTACCCGCTCTATTGCAAAAACTGAACTTACAGGAACATAAACGCTCGAAAGAATTGAATATTATGACTATATATATATATATATGATTGAAAATATCGACGAGTCAAAAAAATATCAGTTGTTAGAAGTGTGTGTGTGTCCGGAAAGAATAAAAATAACTCTTAAATATTAAGGAGTTCTCTTCCCTTGGCTTTGTTAATCTTATATGAATTTTCTTACTCTTTTTTTTTTTTCGATAATTATAATGGAATTGGGATGTGAAGCCCTTAGGTAGTACATGTAGCTTTATCAAGCAGTATGCGATTATAACTTTTTGTTTATTTTTTTGTCTGATTCTAGACTCGTGGTTTTATCTGCCAGTCATGTTTCTGGTCAGTACTTTGATTTTTGAGAACTTTCTTTTTACATTTGTTGGTAAAGGTGTTTTTTTTAATTGACATTGAGATGTTCTCGTCTAAAGACATAAACAATCTTTCAATCAGTAATAAACGTTACTTGCTAATAAGTTCTTCATTGATGACCACACAAGCCATTGAGTGGTTTCGTGACATCAAGCTTTGAGTTTTAGGAACTTTTTCTCACTCCATCCGGCCTTCTTGGCTGTACTGCTTGCTCTAGGAAAGCTATTTCTACATTTTTCCTGGTCAAGCGATAAATAAAGTCATTCGATAACATAATTATTAGATCTTTTCCAAACTGTGGTTAGATCGAGGGGAAATAGGAATAGAATTAAATCTATAAATTTGATGCAACTTGTCTCTAGTGATATCCTAGAAGAAGTTATCAGGAAATCTGATATAGTAGGTACCCCAAAGTGATATTTCCAATCCAGCAAATTTGAATAAAACCAATTGCACCATAAAGAGCTTGTGGCGACATGAAATTTCATCAAAATCGGTTTGGAAATAAAAAATTTTACAGCTTTTTAATTTTTGTGCATAACAAATTGCGTTCATCGGGCTATTTTTAAGAACATATAAATGTCATTTGTTAAAGTTTATGAAAGAAAAAGTGATATATTTACAAAGTCCAGTACAGTGATTAAATATCTACAAAATTTCAGGGGGATAGAAAATAAAGAAAGAAAACTATTGATCATCAAAAAAGGCCAAAAACACTTGTGGCACATCAAAATTACAAGGAAATAGACTACATGGGGCACTTTTGGACCATCGTAAAAAACACACACATTCTTCAGATTGTTTCAATACTTATTTTACTTATATTAAATATTGTATTTAGTTCACTCAATTTTTTTCAGCAGGCTAGAAATTTATCTCTAAAAGTTAAAGAAACCCAAAATTGACTTAGCGGCAAATTTTGCGCATTGGAAGAAAATTGGTCAAAATAGCATCATGTTTCAGAAGTTTTATGACAAAAAACACATTTTTCGTAGTACAATAATGAAACTTTTAGATTGTATGGTTTTTAGGATTCTGAATCTAATTATGCTATCTTTTTTATAAATTGATCACTGCTTCTATATCAAAACCGCATTTTAAATCACCGACTGAAGTAAAAAGAATTATAATCAGAGATAAATTATGATAGATCATTATATTTTCAAATGCATACATTATACTATAAGTTAAACGAAAAAAAAAAAGTTAATTGGATTTGGCTACCAAAGAGAGAGAGTAAAAAATTACATTTGGCTACTTAAAGCCAAATTCATGACTTTCTAGATCTAAATATCGGCAGCCGCCATTTTGAATTAATTTCATCAACACGCATTGAAAATGCGGTTTTATGTACCAATTTTGAGTATTCACAGATAAAATCGAGTTTGCATTATTTGAAAAATGCATAATAAATCCATAGATGTATGCAGTTTCAAAATTCATTGAGTTTTAAAAATTGAATCAATAATAATTTTACTGAACTGACCAAGGGCTTTCTTGCTGTTCCTTACTCTGCACAGCCTCCCGTCTAAAAACTCGAAAACCATTGTATTTATTTTAATAAATAGCCTATAAAAAAATATTGTTATAAATGAACATAACTGCCCTCACAGCAATTGAGCCGTGGCAGGCAATTGCAAAGGCTTAGAGATCAATCCTTGGGTTGACTTTTTTAAACTTAAATCTCTCGACCAAGAAAATTTCCAATTGCGCGATTTTCTTATATAACAGAGAAAATTGGTTATTCTTTAATTTTTTACCACACAACTTTTTTTTTTAATCCGGAGGCTTTATTAATGTGTCTTCAAAGTTTTTATCTTGACGCCCAAAATGGCTGCCTCTATATTTCTCTTTTTGTGTGGTATGAAACTTAACTAGAGCTTCTTCCAGTCATGAAACAGTTTGAATCATGCAAAAATATGATTTCCTGGCCGAGATATCGCAATTTTAGTGAAAGCTGTATAATCTGTGTGACGCTCCCAGCAAGCGAATTTTCAAAAAGGTAGTCTTTTTAATGCAGATTTTTTTAATACCTGCAGTTTAAGAATAACAAAACAAAACACATGTTTCAAAAGAAGAAATAACGACCTTTCCAGTGATGTACGTTTTGTTTGTGTAGACTTATTATAAGACAGTTTTTAAAGGGTTTTAAAGTAGGTTAATTTTGACGTCATCAGCGATGCGTTATCTTTTCTACCGCCGAGAGATAAGGACTTTGTGGTACCTAGATATAGTGTTTTAATGACGCATTTTTCCACATATACTAAATAGGAAAAGTTTGATTCATTGAAGCCCAAGGGTAAGATTGGATCAATTCACGTTTTTAATAGACAGCATTCATTGTATTGATACCAAAAACATCTAAATTAAAGAAAAATATCGCAAGGTTAGAAAAAAAAATAAAAAATTGAGGTTTTGTAGACAGTATTTTAATGCGAAGCGAACAAAATGTTTGTTACCATTTTAAATCCCGTGGACTGTCGAAACTAGATCTTGAAGTTTAGCCTTATCTCAATCAGAAAATTAGATCTATATTTGGATCTCCAAAGTGATCTAAATCTCGATCTAATTTAGATCTAACTAGAGTCTACCTACGCCGGACTGAACATTGGTGTAAGAAAGAGATAACTAAAGTAGTTGTGACACTTTTTACCTGGTTGCTGATAAGAGGCCTAGCAAATCGAGCAAAAAAACAAAAAAAGAAGCAAAAAAAATATATATATATAACTCTCATTAGTATCTTAAATTAAAATGGAGACAAAAATTGAAGTCATGAATAGATTTTAAAAAAATAATGATCCCATCTTAGAGTGCCACGTCAAACAGAGTGATGTCAAAGCTAATTATAAAACATCGTCTCCTCCTCTCTGCGGCTATAAGACCAGGAGATTCCTGATCTCATCCAACTTTTCTTGGTTCCAGAATTTCGAGTAAGTATGAAAAATGTCGTGTCGTCTTCTTCAAACTCTTACTTTGCAGGACTCTTAAATGCAAGTTCTATAGAAAATTGCGATAACAATAGTAGTGATACTGAAAATAACATTAGAAATAAAATAGATAAATAAATAAATAAATAATAATAATAATAATAATAATAATAATAATAATAATAATAATAATAATAATAATAATAATAATAATAATAATGATAGTAATACTACTACTACTACTAGTAGTAGTAATAGTAGTAGTAGTAGTAGTAGTAGTAGTAGTAGTAGTAGTAGTAGTAGTAGTAGTAGTAGTAGTAGTAGTAGTAGTAGTAGTAGTAGTAGTAGTAGTTGTAGTAGTAGTAGTAGTAGTAGTAGTAGTAGTAGTAGTAGTAGTAGTAGTAGTAGTAGTAGTAGTAGTAGTAGTAGTAGTAGTAGTAGTAGTAGTAGTAGTAGTAGTAGTAGTAGTAGTAGTAGTAGTAGTAGTAGTAGTAGTAGTATAAACTTATAATCGCTATGCCAAACAAAAGTTGCGTACTGGATAAATTTCCTGCCTGGCTTTTCAAAGAGGCTCATAAGGAACTCGCCCCTTCATTAGCTGACATCATAAACTCAAGTCTAGCAAACCACGACTTTCCATCTTCCTTGAAGCAGGCCTATGTAACACCGTTAATCAAAAAAAGCATCCCTGGATAAGGAGGAGATGAAAAATTATAGACCAGTCTCTAACATACCGATAATCTCCAAACTCATCGAAAAAATCGTATCGCGCAGAATCTTACAACACCTCGCGTTTAACAATCTTCATACTAACTTTCAATCTGCTTATAAAAAACATCACAGCAGCACTGAGTCTGCTTTGCTAAGAGTTGCCAACGACATCCTCTCCGTTACATCGATAATAAAAAGTCTGATGCGACGATTCTACTGGACTTAAGCGCTGCTTTCGACACAATCGACCATGATATACTATTGGCTCGCGCGCATTCACGTTTTGGCATCGATGGAAAAGCCGCTTTATTGGCTTAATGCTTATCTTAAGAACAGAACGCAGACGACGGTATCCATCGACAATAACAAAGCAACTCCATCTCCTCTAAAATATGGTGTCCCACAAGGTTCTGTCCTGGGACCTCTACTTTTCAACATGTACACAGCACCTGTAGCTGACGACGCAGAGCGGCATGGAGTAAATTATCATCTCTACGCAGACGACACCCAGCTCTATGTACCACATGATAATACGCTTGAGACTGCATCTTGCCAAAAGGAGTCAATCGAGAAATGTGTGGTTGAAATTGCAGGTTGGATGAACTCTAACAAACTTAAGTTATAAATAGTGATGATAAAACTGGAGTATGATGATCGTGTTTGGGACGAACAAAAAGCTCTTATAGATCTTAACTTTAATGATGTTCAAAATAAAAGTTCCAGCGTTCCTGTTTCAAGTTCAGTAAAGAATCTGGGATGTTATTTTATGACGCAAATTTTACTATGTCTTGTCCAGATCAATAGCATATGTCAGCAATCGTACTACCATCTTAAGAATATTGGCATGATCAGAAGCTATATTAATAAAGAAGATACTGCTCAACTTCTAGTCAGCTCTTTAGTAATGAGCAGAATAGACTACTGTAATTCATTGCTTACTGGAGTATCTGTTAACAATAATTAAACTTCCGAAATTGCACCGAAATCAGGCAGCCAGGATTCGCATCCTGTGCTAAAAGCATCAGCACATTACACCTGGCAAAAGATCTTCACTGGCTTCCAGTTAAGCAAAAGAATTGAATTTTAAAAATTTTTGAACTTTTTGTTCACATAAATTTTTTTCAAAATATATCTCCTTTTTATATTCAAAGAAATTTAGAATGTCATTAGGCCTAATAAGTTTTAAGATCAAGTGGTAATAATAAACTAGCTGTACCACGATCTCATTCAACCGCCTAGGTGATAGGGCTTTTTCAATTTTACTCTTCCATTAAATGGAGATGCCCTCCCGGCATTATTTAAAACTATCTTTTACACACGACAAATTTTAAACGACATTTAAAGACTTTCCTATTTTAAACAAGCCTTTGTGTGACCTCTTTTTTTTTTTTTTTTTTTTTTTTTTTTTTTTTTTTTTTTTTTTTTTTTTTTTTTTTTTTTTTTTTTTTTTTTTTTTTTTTTTAGGGTTTTATTGATCGTGTCCAAATTATATATCTACTGTTTTTATTGTGAAAAATCTGTACGCGCCTAGAGCATTTTATTTAAGGTGATATACGGCGCTTTATAAATGGTTATTATTATTATTATTATTATTATTATATCTGTGGTATTACAACCATCTTTTTATAGATCCTTTGACACCAATCGCCTTGCCACTCAAAGGAAACATCACTTATACCAATACGCTACTACACTCACGAGAAAGCGAATTAGAAATTTAACAGAAGGCGTCGAAATATCTTTATGAACTATTGTGGTTTAGATGAATTTGGGAAATAGCTTTACAAGTGATCAGACTTTTTTCATCTGTTTTGTTTTCTTCTAGTTTCGATAGAAAATGCGTCTACTATGTAACGTAGCACAAACTAAGTTTAGACTCCGCTTTGTTTTCTTGGAAGATAAAATTGCTTGTTCTTTTTTTGAAAATCCAACGTCAGCTTTTGCTATCACGCTTTATAATAATAGAAAATAGCAAGCTACTATGAAGTCTATTTTTACATCTTGAACATTCTGTCAGTTGAAGTTAAATGACATCATAACTAGCTTCTCATATTCCTCCCTTCTCAGCCTAGTAAAACTCAGCTGCCCAGAATGCAGGTCTTCCAAGTTTCTCTGGCCATCTGCCTTGTGGCTGCCCTCGGCTGCAGCTCTGTCGCAGCTCAAGATGTAACGGCGGACTCTGTCCTCCAAGCCCTCGGTATCACCTCGAACATGAACCCCGCACAAATCAACGCCAGAGTTGCTGAGCTCGCCGAGAACCTCAATGACGCCCTGGATGACGTCGTCGGTGTTGCCGCTCTGATCGACAACGGGCAGCTGCAGGCCAGACTCGGCGAGGCCAGAGTGTTTTTTACATCCTTTCGTAGCGGTCTGGACGGTAAGAGCAGGGATGAGATTCTTGCTGACGTCTTAAATTTCGATGTTCAGAGCGAGCAGTGGCTCCTCGCACTGCTCGCTGATATCGGATTCAACGCCACAGATCCGGACGTAGCTGACCTCATGGCTGGGCTTATCACAGTTTATGAAGACATGGAGCAGCAGTTTAACGATCGCATCAAATCTCTAAACACTGACGATTTGAGGGAGGTCTTAAAGCAGGATCTAGCAATATTTGTACAGGCAGTCGATTCTGTGTCTGGTTTACTCGCGATTGTGGATGGCCACATGGTTGCTATTATAATCGATGGATTCCAGCAGCAAGTACAAAGCTTCGTAGACAAAACTGCAGGCCTCAGCTACGACCAGTTAAGGGTTCGTGCAATGCCCATCATTCAAACCATTCAAGGTTCTCTTAAGTAGGAAAGAGTTATGTTAACATCTTCCTTGCGATCCAGCAAAAAAGGACATCGGATTTTTTTTAAGGATACATAGTAAAAATGCAAATAATTTTTTTTTTAAATCATGCCATGCTCTTTGCCTTCAGGCGCCTATACAAAGACATGAAAACCAACAAAAGTCTTTAAATTCCTATAATACTTTGAATCAATGCGGGCGGGCTTTATTAGCATCTGTCTAGAATAAAAAAAAAATAATATCATATAAAAAAATCTTATTTTGTCGTTGTTGTTGATTTTGTTGTTTTTTAACTGTACTATTTTATTTCGTGGAATGAAAATAGAAAAAAAAGACTGAAATTGTATAATTGTGTTAAAATGATTGTTTAAGTAAAACGGTGGAGCTTTTGTCTACAAAATGTTGTGGAAACACCTCATACATGAAGGCCATCTAAAGCGGGCAATAATGAGGATGGAGTTACTACCATAATAGGAGTGGTTATTCTGAAAAAATAGGATGACGAGGGGCAGGAAGCAATGAAGATCATGACGATGAAGGAAATAATAAGGATGTTGATTGTTATACATAGTAGTAGTAGTAGTAGTAGTAGTAGTAGTAGTAGTAGTAGTAGTAGTAGTAGTAGTAGTAGTAGTAGTAATGACCATTAGCAGCAGCATTAGTAGTAGTAAGTAGTAGTAGTAGTGATAAGTAATAGTAGTAGTAGTAGTAGTATTAGTAGTAGTAGTAGTAGTAGTAGTAGTAGTAGTAGTAGTAGTAGTAGTAGTAGTAGTAGTA
>JAWDGP010001634.1:0-28040 GCA_033675545.1 Elysia crispata | reverse complement strand
TTATGCTAATTATTGAGATGGCCAAAATGAAATTCACCGGAGGCCATATTGGAATTATGCTAATTGTAGAGATGGCCAAAATAGAATTAACGGCGGTATATATGAATTCTAATAGAAATGGCGCATATGGATTATACTAATTATAGACATTGCCAAAATAGAATTAATCGGCGGCTATATTGGATTTATGATAATTATAGAGATGGCCAAAATAGAATCAACTGGCGGCCACATTGAAATTATGCTTATTATACAGATTACCCAGATAAAATTAAATCCGGCGGCTCATATTGAATTTATGCTAGTTTATACAGCATGATGTGCCGAACCGAAGCAATTGGCGGCCATAATGCATATATTGAACCTATATAGATTACCAAAATGAAATTGGTTAATTATGCTAATTATAGAGACTTCCAAATCGGAATTAACCACGGCCATATTGGATTATACTAAATATAGAGATTGTCTAAATAGAATTAACTGGCGGCCATATTGGCATTATGCTATTTATAGAGATTACCAAAATAGGATTAACCGGCGACCATATTGGAATTATGCTAATTATAGAGATGGCGAAAATAGAATTAATCGGCGGCCATACTGGATTTATGCTAATTATAAAGATGGCCAAAAAAGAATCAACTGGCGGCCACATTGAAATTATGCTTATTATAGAGATTACCAAAATAAAATTAACGGGCGGCCATATTGGATTTATGCTAATTATAGAGATGGCCTAAATAAATTAACCGGCGGCCATATTGGCATTATGCTAATTTTAGAGATGGCCAAAATAGAAATCATCGGCGGCCATATTGGATTTATTGTATTTATATAGATTACCAAAATGAAATTGGATTTATGATAATTACCAAGATAAAATATTGGTAAATATGCTAATTATAGACATTGCCAAAATAGAATTCACCGGCGGCCATATTGGATTTATGCTGATTATAGAGATTACTAAATTGGAATTAACTGGCGGCCATATTGGATTATACTAAATATACACATTGCCTAACTAGAATTAACTGGCGGCCATATTAAAATCATGCTAATTATAGAGATGGCCAAAAAAGAATTAATAGGCGGCCATATTGGTTTATACTAAATATACACATTGCCTAAATAGAATTAACTGGGCGGCCATAAGTATTGAATTTATGCTGATTATAGAGATTACTTAAATTGGAATTAACTGGCGGCCATATTGGATTATACTAAAATATACACATTGCCTAAATACAATTAACTGGCGGCCATATTGAAATTATGCTAATTATTAAGATGGCCAAAATAGAATTAATCGGCGGCCATATTAGAATTAAGCTAATCATAGAGATGGCCAAAATAGAAATTAACCGGCGGCCATATTGAATTTATGCTAATTATAGAGATTACTTAATTGGAATTAACTGGCGGCCATATTGGATTATACTAAATATACACATTGCCTAAATACAATTAACTGGCGGCCATATTGAAATTATGCTAATTATTGAGATGGCCAAAAAAGAATTAATCGGCGGCCATATTGGATTTATGCTAGATATAAGACATTGCCAAAATAGAATCAACTGCCGGCCACATTGAAATTATGCTTTTTATAGAGATTACCAATATAAAATTAAACGGCGCCCATATTGGATTTATCTTAATTAAAGAGATGGCCTAAATAAATTTACTGGCGGCTAAAGTGGCATTATGCTAATTTTAGAGATGGCCAAAATAGAAATTAACCGGCGGCCATATTGAATTTATGCTAATTATAGAAATTACTAAATTGAATTAACTGGCGGCCATATTGGATTATACTATATATGCACATTGCTTCAATAGAATTAACTGGTGGCCATATTGAAATTATGCTAATTATTGAGATGGCCAAAATAGAATTAATCGGTGGCCATATTGGAATTAACCTAATTATAGAGATGGCCAAAATATAAATTAACCGGCGGCCATATTGAATTTATGCTAATTATAGAGATTACTAAATTGGAATTAACTGGCGGCCATATTGGATTATACTAAATATACACATTGCCTAAATACAATTAACTGGCGGCCATATTGAAATTATGCTAATTATTGAGATGGCCAAAATAGAATTAATCGGCGGCCATATTGAATTTATGCTAATTATAGATATTACTAAATTGGAATAAACTGGCGGCCATATTGGATTATACTAAATATACACATTGCCTAAATACAATTAACTGGCGGCCATATTGAAATTATGCTAAGTATTGAGATGGCCAAAATAGAATTAATCGGCGGCCATATTGGAATTAAGCTAAATATAGAGATGGCCAAAACAGAAAATAACCGGCGGCCATATTGAATTTATGCTAATTATAGATATTACTAAATTGGAATTAACTGGCGGCCATATTGGATTATACTAAATATACACATTGCCTAAATACAAATAACTGGCGGCCATATTGAAATTATGCTAAGTATTGAGATGGCCAAAATAGAATTAATCGGCGGCCATATTGGAATTAACCTAATTATAGAGATGGCCAAAATAGAAATTAACCGGCGGCCATATTGAATTTATGCTAATTATAGAGATTACTAAATTGGAATTAACTGGCGGCCATATTGGATTATACTAAATATACACATTGCCTAAATACAATTAACTGGCGGCCATATTGAAATTATGCTAATTATTGAGATGGCCAAGATAGAATTAATCGGCGGCCATATTGGAATTAAGCTAATTATAGAGATGGCCAAAATAGAAATTAACCGGTGGCCATATTGAATTTATGCTAATTATAGAGATTACTAAATTGGAATTAACTGGCGGCCATATTGGATTATACTAAATATACACATTGCCTCAATAGAATTAACTGGCGGCCATATTGAAATTATGCTAATTATTGAGATGGCCAAATAGAATTAATCGGCGGCCATATTGGAATTAGGCTAATTATAGAGATGGCCAAAATAGAAATTAACCGGTGGCCATATTGAATTTATGCTAATTATAGAGATTACTAAATTGGAATTAACTGGCGGCCATATTGGATTATACTAAATATACATATTGCCTAAATACAATTAACTGGCGGCCATATTGAAATTATGCTAATTATTGAGATGGCCAAAATAGAATTAATCGGCGGCCTTATTGGAATTAAGCTAATTATAGAGATGGCCAAAATAGAAATTAACCGGTGGCCATATTGAATTTATGCTAATTATAGAGATTACTAAATTGGAATTAACTGGCGGCCATATTGGATTATACTAAATATACACAATCCTAAATACAATTAACTGGCGGCCATATTGAAATTATGCTAATTATTGAGATGGCCAAAATAGAATTAATCGGCGGCAAATATTGGAATTAGGCTAATTATAGAGATGGCCAAAATAGAAATTAACCGGTGGCCATATTGAATTTATGCTAATTATAGAGATTACTAAATTGGAATTAACTGGCGGCCATATTGGATTATACTAAATATACATATTGCCTAAATACAATTAACTGGCGGCCATATTGAAATTATGCTAATTATTGAGATGGCCAAAATAGAATTAATCGGCGGCCTTATTGGAATTAAGCTAATTATAGAGATGGCCAAAATAGAAATTAACCGGCGGCCATATTGAATTTATGCTAATTATAGAGATTACTAAATTGGAATTAACTGGCGGCCATATTGGATTATACTAAATATAGACATTGCCTAAATACAATTAACTGGCGGCCATCTTGAAATTATGCTAATTATTGAGATGGCCAAAATAGAATTAATCGGCGGCCTTATTGGAATTAAGCTAATTATAGAGATGGCCAAAATAGAAATTAACCGGCGGCCATATTGAATTTATGCTAATTATAGAGATTACTAAATTGGAATTAACTGGCGGCCATATTGGATTATACTAAATATAGACATTGCCTAAATACAATTAACTGGCGGCCATCTTGAAATTATGCTAATTATTGAGATGGCCAAAATAGAATTAATCGGCGGCCATATTGGAATTAAGCTAATTATAGAGATGGCAAAAATAAAATTAGTCGGCGGCCATGTTGGATTTATTGAACTTATATAGATTACCAAAATGAAATTGGAATTATGCTAATTATAGAGATGGCCAAAATAGAATTAATCGGCGGCCATATTGGATTTATGCTAATTATAGAGATTGCCAAAAAAGAATCAACTAGCGGCCACATTGAAATTATGCTTGTTATAGAGATTACCAAGATAAAATTAACCGGAGGCCATATTGGCATTATGCTAAATACAGAGATGGTCAAAATAGAATTAATTAGCGGCCATATTGGATTTATTGTATTGATATAGATTACCAGAATGAAATTCGAATTATGCTAACTATAGAGATGGCCAAAATAGAATTAATCGGCGGCTATATTGGATTTATGCTAATTATAGAGATGGCCAAAATAGAATCAACTGGCGGCCATATTGAAATTATGCTTGTTATAGAGATTACCAAGATAAAATTAACCGGCGGCCATATTGGCATTATGCTAAATATAGAGATGGCCAAAATATAATTAATTAGCGGCCATATTGGATTTATTGTATTGATATAGATTACCAGAATGAAATTCGAATTATGCTAATTATAGAGATGGCCAAAATAGAATTAATCGGCGGCCATATTGGAATTAAGCTAATTATAGAGATGGCCAAAATAGAAATTAACCTGGAGCTATATTGAATATATGCTAGTTATAGAGATTACTAAATTGGAATTAACTGGCGGCCATATTGGATTATACTAAATATACACATTGCCTCAATAGAATTATTTGGCGGCCATATTGAAATTATGCTAATTATTGAGATGGCCAAAATAGAATTAATCGGCGGCCATATTGGAATTAAGCTAATTATAGAGATGGCCAAAATAGAAATTAACCGGCGGCCATATTGAATTTATGCTAATTATAGAGATTACTAAATTGGAATTAACTGGCGGCCATATTGGAGTATACTAAATATACACATTGCCTCAATAGAATTAACTGGCGACCATATTGAAATTATGCTAAATATTGAGATAGCCAAAATAGAATTAATCGGCGGCCATATTGGAATTAAGCTTATTATAGCGATTACCAAGATAAAATTAACCGGCGGCCATATTGAATTTATGCTTATTATAGAGATGGCCAAAATAGAATTAATTAGCGGCCATATTGGATTTATTATATTGATATAGATTACCAGAATGAAATTCGAATTATGCTAATTATAGGTATGGCCAAAATAGAATTAATCGGCGGCTATATTGGATTTATGCTAATTATAGAGATGGCCAAAATAGAATCAACTGGCGGCCACATGGAAATTATGCTTGTTATAGAGATTACCAAGATAAAATTAACCGGCGGCCATATTGGCATTATGCTAAATATAGAGATGGCCAAAATAGAATTAACCGGCGGCCATATTGGATGTATTGTATTTATATAGTTTATTAGAATGAAAATCGAATTATACTAATTATAGAGGTGGCCAAAATAGAATTAACCGGCGGCCATATTGGATTTAATGTACTTATATAGATTAACAAAATGAAATTGGAATTATGCTAATTATAGAGATGGCTAAAATAGAATTAATCGGCGGCCATATTGTAATTATGCTAGTTATAGAGATTGCCAAAAAAGAATCAACTGGCGGCGAGATTGAAATTATGCTTGTTATAGAGATTACCAAGATAAAAGTAACCGGCGGCCATATTGAATTTATGCTAATTATAGAGATGGCCAAAATAGAATTAACCGGCGGCCATATTGGATTTATTGTAATTATATAGATTACCAGAATGAAATTCGAATTATTCTAATTATAGAGATGGCCAAAATAGAATTAATCGGCGGCTATATTGGATTTATGCTAATTATAGAGATTGCCAAAAAAAGAATCAACTGGCGGCCAGATTGAAATTATGCTTGTTATAGAGATTACCAAGATAAAATTAACCGGCGGCCATATTGAATTTATGCTAATTATAGAGATGGCCAAAATAAAATTAACCCGAGGCCATATTGGCATTATGCTAATTATAGAGATGGCCAAAATAGAATTAACTGGCGGCCATATTGGATTTAATGTACTTATATAGATTACTAGAATGAAAATCGAATTATACTAATTATAGAGGTGGCCAAAATAGAATTAATCGGCGGCTATATTGGATTTATGCTTATTATAGAGATGGCCAAAATAGAACCAATTGGCGGCCACATTGAAATTATGCTTATTATAGAGATGACCAAGATAAAAGTAATCGGCGGCCATATTGAATTTATGCTAATTATAGAGATGGCCAAAATAGAATTAATTAGCGGCCATATTGGATTCATTGTATTGATATAGATTTCCAGAATGAAATTCGAATTATGCTAATTATAGAGATGGCCAAAATAGAATTAATCGGCGGCTATATTGGATTTATGCTAATTATAGAGATGGCCAAAATAGAATCAAATGGCGGCCACATTGAAATTATGCTTGTTATAGAGATTACCAAGATAAAATTAACCGGCGGCCATATTGGCATTATGCTAATTATAGAGATGGCCAAAATAGAATTAATCGGCGGATATATTGGCATTATGCTAATTGTAGAGATGGCCAAAATAGAATTAACTAGCGGCCATATTGGAATAATGCTAATTCCAATTTATATAGATTACCAAAATAGAATTAATTAGCATTCATATTGGAATTTCACAATAACTATTATCCTTTTAGCCCGTCCCAAATCTTTTATCTCATCTACATCTCGATCTTTTTCGAGTTTTCAGTCCAATCGTAAAGATTTACTCCAACTCCAGTTAAAAACCTTATTGCCCATTCACTCAACCTCCCCCCCCCAAAAAAAAAAAAAAAAATCGTGTCATTTTTGTTATATTAAGAGAACATGTAATTATAAAATATAATATATGCAGCTGCTGATTGTTACCAGCTATATCCTGCTTGGGTAAATCAAGATTAGTCTCAAATTCGATTATATTTTGATAATATGGTATTATTTTGATGATTTATAGAAATCATTTCGATTCTACAGCATTGGTATTGTATTAGTATAGAGAAAGAAAAAATCGAAATCGATTCTACCGTTTTGATTTTTTTATTTCGATATCTATTCTATTGTAATGATATTTTGTTATTATGCTTGTTTATAGAAATAGAAGTATAGAAGTATTTCTCACCCCTATTTCATTGTTCAATATTGATTCACCATCTATGTGGCAGTTGTATGTTTCTATTACTTTATATGGAGTTCAATATTTCTTTCGTATAAAACTGACGGATCTTAAACTCTGTGCAAATTGCAATGAATTGAAATCGCTTGATAAATACCTTAAACACATACGAAAACCTTTGGGTTTAAACTCTCAATGTATTGAATGTGGGAGGTATTAAAAACAGGAACAATATCAAAAATAAAAAAGACAGATAAGAGTGTTATCTGAGTTTATTCAGAGAAATCTAAATTATAATAATATAAAAAGAAATAATTTTATAATACACAATTACCTAAAAAAGACACATAATACAGTCTAAAAAAAAAACGTCAATGAAACTTATGTATATAACATAAACGAATATGACATTTTCATTAAAAGAGATAATAAATATAGGGGCATTGCCTGTTAAATGAACTTTAATCTGTTTGACTTTCAGCTTACATTGCATTACAATAAAGCACAACTGATAATTCACATAAGATTTTTGTTCACATAATTAATTTACTCCAGTCAATATATTTTCCCTGTTCTCTTTAAAAGCGTTGTCAAGAGAAATAAAAACTGGATGATAAGAAAGCTTTGAGGATTCAAACAAGGTCCCACATTTTACTTCTGAAAAGGAACCACAAAAAAGAAAGATTAATATGGGGGGGCGGGTGAAACCTTAGCTAGATATATATCAAATTTGAAATATATTGTATATGAAATAATGAGATACAATTTACATAAAGATAGTTTATAATAACTGCACAAAATTCTTTGTTTCAAGAGCTAATTTAATCTCATCAGATTTTAGTAATTATCTAAATAGAACTTTACAGGTTTAGAAAAAAAAAGAAATTGAACATTTTTAGAAAATCTAATAATACAACAAAAAAAAACTGAGCAAGTTTCTTTTTATCTACGATTAAACCTATTATAAATTAAGGAGGATGGAGGAATTCCGTCCCCCAGTCAAGATTATCAATCGTTTTTAAGGGGAAATATTTGCATAAAGGAACAATAATTTTTTTCACTCATCCACAGACACATTCTAGGATGTGTTTCGTCGTATTACGACTCATCAGTGTGGCTATAGAGTATGGATTTATTTTAGTGTCCACCATTCAGTTAAAATCGTTTTGTTCTGGATCGAAAATCCAAAATGCTCATAAATACCATATGTAAACTATAAGCAGTCTTTTTTGGGCCATGTGATGAGAAAAAAAACTAAAACATCTTGTGGCAACTCGATTGATTTTAAAGGAAACGGCAGCAGGGGAAAGAAGCGAGAAAAGATAAGTGGCTAAATGTAAAATGAGTGACAGAGGCACTTAACAGCATCAAGGTATAGAGATGCGCAGAAGGTCATGATCGCCTACTGTAAAGAGCAGGGCCCCTAATTCATACAGAATTTTCTATGAATAATCTAAGGATTGCCGTGTTTTACAAAAAAAAAGGTACATCTAATAAAGGTAGTTGTAAGCTATATGTCTTTGTTGTTTCAACGTAGATGGTTACCGCATATGTTGGGCACTGCTCTACATAAAATTATGTATAGACAACCACTGCCATAAATACAGCACAGATTGCAAATATAACATCTCACTCCAGTTCTATAACATTTTCAAAGCTGGAAAATACAAAGGACTCAAAGCATACATAGTGAAAAAACAAGCAAACCATAAAACAAAGGAATGTATTCACAGACAACACTTTGCAGACATGAAATTTGCTTGAAAAGAAAGACATGAATATTAGAAGATAAACATGTAAGTCTCACTTGTACATGAGGTGTACCTTTGATTGGTCTACAAATGTAGCCCAAAATTTGTCTTGACCTGCAAAGACTTAAAGCAAGAACAGATGATTTTTTCACCTCTCCTAAGTTTTGGAGAAAAAGAAAATGATTTTTGTGAAAGAGAAAGTTTGTTTTAAGCAGAAAGGATAAGAAAAGAGATGACATGAAAGATTGAAAACCTGTCTGTCCTACTGGAGAAAACGAAGAAAAACACACTTAAAAAAAGATAATAATGCAATAATGTCACAAGGCTGCTTGAATTGAACCAACAGAAGATTTCAGCACTTTAAGCCTATATCTCTGCCAATGACAATAAACTTACAAAATAATTTTTTTTTACCACATCAAACATATATAACAGCTGATTTTGGATCTTTGTTAAATTTAAGTTCCTTTCTTTAGAGCAGCAACTCCTCTCCCTAAAGACTTTGACAGAATCCTGGTATAATGCTGTATTTGAAAAGTACAAGTCAATGGACATGTCTATACTTGTTAATTTTTACCTTTATAACTGATCTTTGACTGTTATAGCGTCAAAAGCAATGATCATATGAATTTAAACTAGTTTAAAAATTCTTGAGAAAAGAAGATCAACTTACACATCAAGGACAAAATTCCTGAACTACGCTGCTGTGTCACGTTGATTCCAATCTCGTCCTTCTTCAAAACTCAGTAGATGGTAAGGATTCCCTCTCAAAAGCACATTAGTCTGTGGCTGGTGATCTTCTCCAAATGAAGAAGAGGTTGAAGATCTCCGTCAGATTATCACTGAAGATGTTGAGAGGAGCATATAATTATGAATAGACAGGAACGAGTTACACAGAGAAGGGATAGGGAAGAAAACGAGGGGATATATATATATCTCACTTGTACATGAGGTGTACCTTTGATTGGTCTACAAATGTAGCCCAAAATTTGTCTTGACCTGCAAAGACTTAAAGCAAGAACAGATGATTTTTTCACCTCTCCTAAGTTTTGGAGAAAAAGAAAATGATTTTTGTGAAAGAGAAAGTTTGTTTTAAGCAGAAAGGATAAGAAAAGAGATGACATGAAAGATTGAAAAACCTGTCTGTCCTACTGGAGAAAACGAAGAAAAACACACTTATATATATATATATATATATATATATATATATATATATATATATATATATATATATATATATATATATATATATATATAGAGAGAGAGAGAGAGAGAGAGAGAGTGCCGAAAAACAACTCTAAGGCAAATACACACCTGGTAGCTATAGCAGAGGTAAAAGACACAGTAAAAAATCTGCAAACAATTTTCAAAGAGCTAAAAAAACCAAATACATGCATTACAAAACTTCGCACGGAGACAGAAGAGATTGTTGTCTTCCTCTTTGGAGACTATGCTTTCTTGTCCTATGGCATTTCAGGAGCGACAGGGACATTCCGTGCTTGTTCTGTCTTGATTCCAAACAGAAAGTAAGGAACCTACCAAAAAGAGAGCACTACAATCTTTACACACAGATGCACAACAGTTTTTGGAGAGCGGTGGGAAAACAAATGCAGTTAAATGTTTTAACAATAAACTCAGACATCCATTCCTAGAAATAAAGATAGCAAACATAGCCCCTCCATATTTATATACATGTATTCTTCTTGGAATCACGCTAAAACATCCCAATCTGATACAAAAGGAAGTCCAAAATAGAGATGAGATAATAGCCAAGCAGAAACATTCAAATTACAGGCGCAACTGGCTCAAAGCTGAAGAAAAGAAAAAACAAATAGTACTTTCAAAAGGAACGCTATACTAGATGATGAGAGCAGAAGAAGAATGTGGAGAAAAGAGGCAAAGAGGAGTTGAAAAAAATTGAAGAGACAAAAATAAAGCTGTGGGCCCAATCCAAGAAAGCTCAGAGACAGTACTACAAAAACAAAATAGAAAGACAAGCATACCATGGTGGAAACTTTATAAGTCACCACTGAAGAAAATGATGACATTTTAGGAGTTGCGCTCCCTACCAAAGATATGTTTGACACACTTAACTCACATTTTGAAGGCATTCACTCTTTAACCTCAAAAGCCCAACCAGAGGAAACCACATTACAAGCAGAGATTGCAACTTCTGAATACATCAAATTTTACAGACAGTGCTTTCCCAATCGCATCATTGCCAAGCAGCACATTTTAAAAAAGAATAGCACTGATTTTATGCATAGGACAGGTTTTGGACTAGGCTTTCTTATGCAGTAGGATGGGAACAACTTCACTCAACTGTTTCACGCTTGGCAAGAAGTGCAGCCATAAGAAATGATAAAAATAGAATGAAAAATATAATAGAAAACGTCTTGCTGTTGACAGCCCCAGAACTCAACTCCCTTGTACCACAGACAAAACCCAGACAACAACAAAAATAGTTAATAATATACCCCACAAAAAAATTTGAAAATGAAATTTTATTGGAAATGACATTAGTATTGCATGTTTTGCAATTTTGTGTTAAAAAAGTAGTGTGAATTGCATTCCACCCATTCCAGCTGCATGCCTTTTTCTACTGCGCGGGTAAAACTCCTGGGAAGAGACAGTGTCCACCCATCCACTGTGAGCTGTCAGATAAGGGTGCTAGATTTATGGGCTTATGGCAAGTTGCTGACAAACTCAAAGTGAACAGAATTTGGCTCCATGTTGAGATACGCTGATGACACTGTATTAATTCCAGAAAATAAAGAAGACTTGCGACAATTATTAACGATTTTTGAAGAAGAGAGCAGAAAAAAAGGGTTGCAATTGAATAGCAAAAAGATAGAACTAATGGTGATTAGTCAAAGTTATAGTCTCCGCACATCAACATCTTTATCAAAGGTAATAAACTCAAGCAAAGGGGTCAATTCAAATACTTGGGTACTTTAATATCAAGTGATGGACGTAACTTACACTGAGCTTCCAGAGAATGAAATCTATACTAACAAATAACCACATCTCAATTCGCACAAAAAAGCCCTGAAGTGCTCTATTGAACCCATTCTGATGTATCAATACAAAGCTTGCACAATTTCAAAACAGTTACAAAAGAAACTGGAGACAACAAAATGTTAAGAAGCACCCTGTTAAAAATTTCTTCACAAAATACTTGAGTTTATAAAAAAAAGGAAGAAAAAATTAACACTACTCTGAAATACAGACTTATCAATGCCAGATCAATAAAAAAAATGTTAAAGCGCTAAAATGTGACTTGTGCATGTTAAAATATACTAAATTTACTTTGATTTTCTTAAACATATTCATAAATCATTGTTCACACAAAAATCTGAAGTTTAAAAGAAATAAACAGCTAAAGTGTTCAATTATATAACTCTCTTAAGTTAAGAAGCCTATAATAGTGAAATATCTAATTGAAAAAGCTTATTTAATTTCAATATGGCTTTTTTCAATTCTTTCAGCTTCTCTCTTCAAATATAATTTTTCTCTAACAATGATTTGAAATCTTGATACCTGAGGTTATTTGTTAAAAATATTTGTATACTGTGCCAGTTCAAGTAATCTATAAAATAAACATATCTTAAACAAAATGCAATCAGCACCATAAAAAATATACATTGTGATGTTTTAAAGAAAAGTCTTGCCATTTTTTTCCAATCTCATTTACAAGACAGCCCAACGTGTCTTCATAATGTGTGAAAAGCATATCAAGGAAAATTTGATAACAATGCCAATACTTCGAAAATGTTTGTGCTGTAAAAATTTGAAATTGATTCCACATAACTTGACAATCTGGTATGAATTTGATGCCTACTTTTGTTTTTAAATAAAGAAAACTATAAAAAAAATATGACTGAGTATTTGTCCTCTCTGTTGTTGGAACTGAATGACACTTCTTAGACAATGTTTTAAATAATTAATGAGAGCCACAGAGGGTTTTTAAACAAGGTTCCTCAATTAAAATCCATTACAAAAAGTATCAGTTTAGTTAGCTTATGATATTTACACAACTGCTGCTTTCTGTGACTAAGACTGCTGGCTCTATATTTTCTCATTAAATCTCAACAGCCAAAAACCTTGTGGATTCGAAGAAAACCCTTTACTTTCTAATTTATCTTAAATATATATAAAAATTTAAAGGATAGAAATTGGTTTTGGTTCCTAGCCACAAGGTTGTTGATGCTAATGCGAACAAACCTGGAATCATTGACTTGTTTAAGTCTCACTCTTTGGGTCTCATAGGCCTGGAAGATGCCAAAGATGATCAGGATACCCTTGCAACCAAACACAACGCTTGGACGCAGTGAACCAATCACGTGTTCTAGTTTATATGTACAACTTTCTTGATTAATATTTCACCTTGAATTAAAAAAACAAAACCATATAAAAAAAACAAAATAAAAAACAAACAAACCCAAAAGCACATTTTTGGCCTTACAAGACGCAAAAAATCGAGAAACTATGAAATTAGACGTAATAAAAACTAATATTACGGCCTGAAATTGAAGTTAATCCGCTACAGACTGAGGCCTTATAAGATTACTCAAATTACCATGTTCTCCTACACATTAAATAAAAATCACCTTAACAAAAACAAGGCATCCAAAAATCTTCTTTCTATAAGTGTTTGAATAGTAACGAATAAAAATACATTTATGAAATTTGGAGTACACCAAAGCACATTAAGCATTTTCAACATTTCCATTTCCAACAAAAAAAAAATATTTGCACATTTAAGAAACTTACCTCATCCCAAGTGGCGCTCCATTGCTCCCTCAAATGGAATAGCTGAACAAGGATCCGGTTGTTGAGTAGCGGCAGAGAAGGTAGAGCTGGTCTTCTGCCTCTCCCACACATAAGGAAATGATCCTTCATCCCTCGGAAGTTATCATCATCTGTTGTAAAATAAATGTTGATGATAAATAAAAGCTATTTATAACCTGTAATGAAGGTGCTTTATAAACCAAAAGCAAAACCACCATTCCACCAAAAAAAGCTTTTAAAAAATTTAATAAAATACAATGTAATTACAATAATACAATGTAAACATATGTAGTAGTAGTAGTAGTAGTAGTAGTAGTAGTAGTAGTAGTAGTAGTAGTAGTAGTAGTAATAATAATAATGATAATAATGATAATAATTAAAAAAAAAAAAAAACCTTCGCAAGATGTGACTGTGAACAATGATCTAGAGACCAGACATGTGTACTTAAATTGTCTTGTACTTTCTTTTAAAGCAATTGCATCATATGACAAAATTATAGAAAAGTCTCATAAATACCATTTCTGTTATATGATCGAAAATTGCTTTTGTTTTTAGTTACTGCCCAGACCATCCTTGATCTACAGACTACAGTACAAGTACAACTGTCAATTTCTGATTCTCGTAGATCTAAGCATTATGTACTACAATCTTGACTAAAACATTAGTGTTAGTACTTCTGCCTTGTGAGAAAATAAGATTTACTGTGTCTGTTTTAATATTGAATCAAATTAGATCTATAGATATTTGATTCATATCAAAACGTAAACACTTAACAAACGCAAAACAGCTGTCTACAAATTTTACAGAAATGCAGAAGTTAGACTTATTTTTAGAACCATTGCACAGGAGAGCCGATAGAAAATAATATTCTCGTGACGTCATAAGGTCAGCGAAGGTAACGTAGTGAAGGTCACTCTAGAATGAGAGTGTGGCTGTTCCGTTTACCGACAAACAGTCGATAAGAAAATAAAATAGTTCTTATTACACATATATTAGCCAATATAATTAAATCAATTTAGGTAAAGAAATAAAGTAGTATTAACTCACATAAAATGTCCTCCACATTGAGTGTTTGGGGATGCGAAGTGCGGTCTGCGATGGGTTCTCCACACATGCCGGACTGAGTCTGTTGACTAGACTGACCCGCCGTCATTTCGGGTCTCGGCAAGGGCTAAAATGGGTCTCTAAGTGTCTGCGTTTGAACTCTTTTCGCTGCATCCACAGGTTACACAATCAAATGATGTTTGTGAATTCTTTTAGAAAAATGGATGGCCTTCCTTTTGGTACTACACAAGCCGGGAAATGTTCCTTGAAACCATTAAAAATTCTAAATTTTCGTCTTCTTCTCGAAGTTTCTTATCCTTCTTCACGGCGTGCCTCGTTGTGTGTGGTATCAAAAGAAAGCAGAATTACTGCCCTTTAATGTGTTTCAAACTGTATAAAAATATCTTTCTTGTGGTAAGAGCGATAGTCATTTGAAGAGAGCTAGGTCGGATCGGCCGAGCTCGGCGCTGCCGCGAATCGGACAATAATTTACAAAACACTGACACCTTTCACACGCTCTTTAATAGACCTATCGTATATTTTTTCATGCCAAAGTTATATAAAAGAAAAGACGATAAATAACACAACATTTTGATATGGTTTTTATTGAAAAAAATATTATTAATGACGATAACACAACACTTTAAAAAAAGGGTAGATCTACGTTTTTCATGCCCGGCCAATCATTTTCCAGTCGGCTAACAGCTCAGTTTGGAATACCTATAATAAGGCAAAAAATTATGCAACACTCGAAAAGTTTCAACTGAACATATCCCCACTGAAGCACTTTCTTCAGGTAGCTGATACTGAGCTGCTCCTGCAGATTTCTATCCATCCTGGTGGAGCTGTTCCCAAGGCTGCTAGCCCGCAGCTCAGCCACAACCCCTTTTTCAAGAGCCAAGTGTTAAGATAAAACAGCTGGAAAGTACGACCCCTGGACTGGGTCTAGCTGATCTAAAATTTTCCTGATCTATGCAAGTGCTTTTCTGTGGCACTTCCCACATTTGAGGTACTCCGACCATATAGTAGTCATCGACCTGGTCAATGACACAGCACTATTACGGTACCGTCTGTAAGAGGGCAGTTGGCGCTGACCACAAGCAAGCTGACTACATGAGAGCTGAACAGCCTACATGCAGTAAGGCATCCACAAGAAGAGCCTGAGGTGAAAAAAGGCCTTGGGTGTGGCACCTCATCTGAACCTGCTGCTGTAAGTGAAGAGGGTGTTTGCTACCCACATGTGGTCCTTCGATGGCAGTATTCTCAGCCACTCTTTCCTCAGCGGCACCTCATTGGAGACAATGGAACACTTTACAGTCAGAGTAATCCACAAGTATTTGTGATCTTCATTCTTTTCATTAGATTTTACAAATGAGAAAGGACACAAATGTTAGACCTTAATAATTACATAAGATTTTTTACATTAAATAGTTTCACAGTATAATGAGAGATAATGACTACCTTGGTTGTGTCACTGTCTGGGATGAAGAGAAGCTGCACCAACCCACTCAGACCAGTTCGAGTATCTGTGAAAGAGGCTGAGCACATGCGATTATTATTTTATAACCCATTTATAGGAATGAAATGCAGCTATGAGCAGCAGAACATGTGTATTAAAATTTTATAAGTTGCCCAGTTAGTTAAGTCCATCACATACCTTTGCACTCCTCTTCAGCTCTTTCAACCAGGTGAAAACATTAAAATAGATATTAGCTTTGATTGCCACCCAAAGCCTGTGGTGTAACAAGGAATACTATGCATTAACTCTTTAAGGTGTAACTTTCCTGTCGCCCAGTTTGTTTTTCAGGTTCAACTTCCTGACAACAGAAGGGTGTTTGGTTTGTTCATATTCTTTTGGGCTTTGTGAAGTAAATAAGGGTGACTCTAGAATAACCCTAAAAGCATAACATATTTATTTTTAAACCTGCAATCTTGAAACTTCCCACAACTAATCTAAAGAGGTTGGGAATATGACTATTTAGTGCTCCTCTTGATTTTTTGGCTATTAAACTCATTTTTCGTCTGACTAAGTTATTAAATAATACAGTTTGAGTATACTATCTAAGGCTGTGACGGATCCCAATTTTTAAGTAATCACGGTTACGGGAGTCCCGTCGCAGAAGATCCGCGGGGTCCCGGTAATCAAAATACTAATCAATTCCTGAGAAGTGAGGGGTGGTTACGGGAGGTGACGGGGCTGACGGCAGACCAAGATCAGGTGGGTCCCGGAATCAAAAAAGTAATCATATCCCGTGAAGTGAAGAGAGGTGACGTGACTGACGGTAGACTAAGATCAGCTGGGTCCCGGAATAGCAGTGCTAAAAAACAAATCCAGTATGACAAATTGTGACACTAGATAACGAGTAAGAGAGAGGGGAACTAAACATAAGCGTCTCACTTGTCGCCCCGCTCATTCCCCACCCCCACACACCCCCAATACACATACACGCAAATTTTACCAAGCACTGATTGCCACTCCTTTTATTCACCCCACCCCATTTCCTGCCCCATTCTGTTGTTACGAACCTTGCTTTCTCTTGCCTAATGCCTTGTTGAGACAAGGTCAAAAGGCCTTGATTACATCGACGGGACGACGGTTCTCAGTCTCGTTGATTTCCACGAACGTCTTTGTGAGTAGTACGGAGGATTATGATTACTCCCGCGGATCTCACTAGAGTATCCGTTATCCCGTTTCTTCAGGAAGATCCGTGGTTACTGATTACTTTTACGGGACCCGTCCCAGCCTTAATACTATCTAGAGATCCAGTTTCTTTCGGTTGTGTCATTTCAATAATTGATATCATAAAATTTTCAAGATCTGTTTTATGGCTGTGATTGTCGTTTCTGTTGTGTTTGTAGGTGAATTTTATGTCACGAGTAAGTTGGTTACTAATTTAAGCAAAGAGTGACATCAAGAGGAAATGATAAGATTGGACGAGAATGAGTTCAAATACTGAACAATTTATTTTCTTTGTCTCTCCTATGGTAACACATTTCATTTTTAACAAAATGAAGGAGTGTTCTATCCAGCCTAAACTAGAAGTGATTTTGCATAATTCTGAGGTCTAGAACTTGATTCCATGACTAGGACAGGTATGAGTAGATCTGTGAACATTGAGGAGCACTAAAGTGAAAAAGTCAATTTGGTCTACATGTGCTGGCTCTGAAGTGTGTAGTAAACAGGAAACTGTATTGGACAGCAATTACAAAATATTAATTAAAAAAAAAAAAAAAGAAAGAAAGAAAAAGTAACAAAAAGGCACTATAGCTATGACAATATTAAAATTAAGTTATGAATAAATCTTCGCAGATAATAGACTAACTGGGAATTACGGCACTTTCCAAAGCAGATTCTCTTGCAAAGAACCACCTTACAGACTATGCAATGAAAACTAGTTTCCACAGGATAGACTTTTGAAGTTTTTTTTTGTTCCATTATGCGCCTTAGACACTGTTTTCTTTATTTTTTTAGTCAGAGATATTCTCAATTCCATATTGTCCTATTGTTTCCGGCCACACAGGTGTTACACGCGTGACTTTCTTGCCTGGGAGCTTTCGCAATGTGAATCCATTTAAGAATCCTACCACATCCTATATGAACACCATGTGGTCATAGCTATTTGGTACATCAGAATTGTGCGGTGAATATTTCCATGTAATGAACGCATTGTAAATGGAGATACTGATTTAATGCCAAATCGGATACTTCCATCACTTTTCCCAGGTCTGCTGACAGGATAGTAGGACTGATGCTGGTCAAGTTTGACCACACCTGGAGTGATCATCCTCTTGACCCGATAAAAGGTGGCCACCAGGTTGCCTCTCTGCATTTGGTGCAGCTCACCTCTTGCCTTCATTTTTTTGCTTCACTAATGAAGGCAGGCCTTTCCTATTTTGTAGGATGGTGCCACACAAATATCTAGTAAATGTGTGGCCATGTCCAATGAATTTAAAAAAGCTGTCTCTGTAGACATGATATCCCTTCATGAATTGAGGCAGACACAATGTATCAACAACCTCAAATTTGAGTGGACAACAAGAATTTCTACTGCTTGACTTTCCCGTGTACACATCATAACCAAGACAGTACCCAAGTCCTGCTTCACTGACCATTCACACTTTTATACCCCATTTTGTAAGCTTCGTTGGCATGTACTGCTTGAAAGACAGTTTGCCTTTGATGCCACCATGGCTTCATCCACACTAAGCTCTCTCTTGGTTTGGAAATGGGCACGATGTGTAGCCTAAGTGGTGTTGATATTGCTTAGCACTTTGAACATACGGTCAAATCTTTTTTATCATGGTTGGAGGCATTTGCTGTGCCTCTGCAATGAAAATGGAAACTAATGTTTTAACCCAATTATTAATGGTCATGATGCTGGAGATGAAGGCGTCGTGAAAACGCTTATTCTCACTCCAGAACATCCAAAAATAAGGCCTCCCGCGAATTCCAAACATTATCTGCATGCAGAGGAAGGCTCACATTTCCTCTAGGCAGGTGTTGTACCAATGCTGTTAGGCAAAACAACAATACAGTGGGCTGCACATTAACTTTTTTCCGCCACAAGGGTCTTGATCAGTGCCAATGGAAACATGAGCAGAAAAAAATTCAGAGGACAAGCAGAGGCATCAAAATTGTGGCGTGGTCTAGGCTAGGCTGCTCCACAAAATCCTGCAAATTAATGTCTGCAGGCTCAGCGCTCCATTCACTAGCTGCAGCAGCTTCAAGTGCAGGCTGCAATCTAGCTCCAACCTCAATCCAGTTTGAGAGGGGAAAAAAATGAAAACCAGGAGTTAAAATTTCATAATTTCTTTATTTCTGGTTGTGAAAGTTTTTTTGTTTGTTTTTGAAACAACATTGACTGGCCTTTGTGACCAGACCAGTGCACCTGTTTTATTCCAACCAATCATTATCATGCTAAGCTTGAAGCTAGAAGTCAATGGGAGAGAGGAGGGAGAGAAAAATAAAGGGGTGTGTGAGAGAGAGATAGAGAGAGAGAGAAAGAGAGAGAGAGAGAGAGAGAGAGAGAGAGAGAGAGAGAGAGAGAGAGAGAGAGAGAGAGAGAGAGAGAGAGAAAGAGATGGTGAGAGGGAGAGGAGAGTGAGAGAGAGTGAGGAGGTGAGAATGAGAGAGGGAGAGAGAGAAGAGAGTGAGAGGGTGAGAGAGGGGAGGGTGAGAGAGAGAGAGAAGAATGAGAGGATGAGAGAGAGGAAAGTGAAAGTGAGAGAGAGGAGAGAGAAGTGTGAGGGAGAGTGAGAGAGAATGTGTGACAGAGAAGAGTGAGAAAGTGAGAATGGAGAGCCTCAGAGTGACAGAGAGATTAGACTAGAGAGTGACAGAGAGAGAAGACTGAGGGAGAGAGAGAGAGAGAGAGAGAGAGAGAGAGAGAGAGAGAGAGAGAGAGAGAGAGAGTGTATAAAAATTTACCCAGCTATATAGAAAGCTTACCAGATCCATATATAATAAAGAAATTGCGTTCATATGGTGACAGGGTTCTATACCACAGGTTGAGATTTGAATTAAACTTGGGAGGGATCCATGGAAATTCCAAAAACAGGTAAACCAAACACAGATACAACACAGTAGTCCGGATAGTGATATCAACTGCAGCAGTAAGCAAAGCACATGAGAACATGGTCAGATTTTCAGAAGAGGGGCTAAGAACCAACATCAAAGCACTGCAGTCCCGCTCTTGGAGAAACCAAACAATCAAAGTTATTTAATGACAGCAACTAATAATTTCAGTGCAAAAACTATGGCCTATGAAGTTTTTTGTGCCCCACGAATGCCACTGCAAGATATGCATGAACCCAAAAATCAATATAAAAAAGGTCACTGAAAATCATATAATTTATTCGCTGACAACTCTGCTTTTATTACAGAATTTAGTGCAAAACAAGTTTCCAAGTACACACCACTTTACAAACACCACTTGTAAATATCCAGTTGGATAGTGTGAGCCCACCATACCTTTACGTTCTACTCTGTGTTATTGAAAAACATAAAATATTAGAAAAGACTGCACACCAATTGCACACAATAATAGCCAATTAAAGAAGAGCTTTTCTCGAGCCTTTGGGTGAAAGTGTGAAAACATGGATCCCATTAGCATTAGTTTCAAGAACTACATATTAACTACAGCATAAGGAGGGCTGCTCAGCATTTAGAGAGGAACAAAGTGACAGTGGCACTTAAAATGTGGCACAATGTTTTTGTATTCGTTATGAAAACTCAGCTGTGATGTTCTTCAAAATATGATTATCTGGCTGTAGTTTAAAAGTCTAATTTTAATTTTCTAATATTTTCTATCTTCACTAAGATAATACTGTGCGATGTTTCTAATTTTTATAATTTTTGCACATGAATTCAACCTGGATCTATAGTATCTACTTGCAATCAGCATCTGTCCATTATGCTTGTCCCTGATACTCATATAGCAATGGTAAAAGTTGTCAGAGACATAGTGAGAAACTCAAATCTTGAATGTCACTTAACCTTCTGAGTACAGAGAAGCATGTCTCAAAAATATTCCTAATAAGTTTGAAAAAAATATCCATACAGCCAATTTTTTTTTTTATAGTTTGTCAAAAGTTATATTTATTACAGTATAAGTTGATAATAAAAATGTGCCACTTTAAGGTTATACAACATATAAATTAAAACTGTGAATAACGTTCTAAACTGTTCAAACTTTGTAATGAATTTCTATAAAAAATAACAAGTCTTACAAGGTATAACTCACCGTTTCAGTAGTAAGGAAACATCAACACTTTCTTTACCAAAATAGAAATTTGAAAGATAATCAAGATAAGATTCCAAATTTGAAATCAATTTTTCTTTATATTATCTTGACACACACAGTTTCTTGAAATCTATCACAATCATAGCCAGAAAGAAGTTTTGCTAACTGGATGTGTGATAACTTGTTCTTGAAATGTATTTATACTATAATACCAATATTATTTATCGATAAGATAATGAAATAGTTTTACTTGCTTTAAGTAAATAAGACCTTCAAATAGTAGCCTATTAAACAATATACTAAAAAATTATGGCCTTAGTATTATCTTCTGTTTCTCTAAAAAAAGAAATTGTACTTGGCCAAATTAATGCTCGCGTAACAAAGACAAAGACAAGAGCTTACAGGAAAAAAAGAGCACCAACGTCGTTCTTTTCAAATCCAATAATACCTTCTCCTTACGATCAATGAAGCAAGCTCTTTATTGAATTTTTGAGATGTCATGCAAATCAAAGGAACATCAAAGGTGCTTAATTGGTCTGTTTTTTGTTTTTTTTTGCATTAGCTTAACTAAGTTATTGGAGTTAATTACTAGCTAGCCTATCATTAACATAATAAGATAAATTACAGATAGTACAAAACATAGCTGCGAGACTCATGATACAAATCGCAAACGAAGATCACATAGTGCTGATTTTCAAACAGCTTCACTGGTGACCCATTCAATCAACCTTCCAGTACAAAACTGACACAATAGCAAACCAATGTTTAAATGATCCAGACCATTCAATATATTTGCACAGAAGAGACTCCTTAAAAATGCTACAGCTCAAAGCATTTGCTCAGAAAAACCCAATCTCAAGCAAATCATGCCACAGAACATGTATTAGGTTCAATAATGAAAATGTTTGAACTTTTTTTTTAACCCTGCTATTTCATGAATTACACCAATATTTGAATTGCAAAAACAGTTCTATTTCCAAATTCCCTTTGTTTTGACAATCATTGAAATGCGTATAAGTTATGTGATTAACTTTTTACACTAAAATCGCCAGTTCTTATCTATTTTCTAAGTTCTAAATTTAACCCTTTTATTACCAAGCCCTCCAGAGCTATGTAGTATGTGAAAACATATGATTACATCATAAACAATTCGCTGAAAATCAGCCAATCCAGGGTATTTCACTGCAAGAGGGTACATTTTTAAATATAAAGAATATACACAGATGGGTTTAGGGTGTGATGTTACTATGTTAGAAATGTACGTGAATGGTAATGAGGGTAAGAAAATACAGTGTTAGAAATATACGCTGATGGTAAGGGAAGGGTTAATAAGTTTGTGATGTAATATATACTGGTACATGTATAAATTTATGTAATTTTATGGTTTTTAACTCCCTTTCAACAAATTCGGTATGTTTAAAAGGTAATGTGTTAGTTAAGACAAAACTTTTCTTGCCATGTAGTTATTATAATCCATTTGCTAGATATCATCTTTTTTCTTGTTGATCTCTGCATGACAGGAAAATACTCTTATTGTTATTAACACTATCGTTAGTATTATTCATGCTTTCTTTTAAGTGCTTTTTCTAGTATTTCATTTTTCCTCTCCCTCAAAAATCCTTTGCACTCCAAAAGCGTAAGCCTAATTTCATTTTCCCTCATGATACAAAAATAAAGAGCTAGCTGTCTCAATAAAATATATCACTTCACACATTCTATCTCTCAGAACATTTTTGTTACAAAGACTAGCCTTCAGTATTGTTCTAATTACATTCAGCATTTTAGTAAAAGATGGTTTTCAAACAAAATTATTTTCTATGGCCAAATATCTTATTTTTACCATTTCTATGGACAATATTATCTAACTCACAAGGAGCATTGCAACAAAAAAAAAATTCTTAAAAAAATGATTGGGTCATTTGAACTATGTGTGTATGCTCAAAATCTGCAATCCTTGGGTTTAGAAATTATAAGGTTACTATAACTTATTGCCGTGTCGCATCCCAGTTCACCGTCTGTGACGCTTCGGCAGCTTTCTCTATCCTCGCAGAGAGTTCTCTCCACTGTTTCCTGTCCTTTGCGAGCTCAGTGATTTTGATCAGATCATCGGTTGAATGGAGTCTAAAATGGTCATTTAGTCCTAGATCTCTGTTCAGTACGATTGGAAGAGTTGTTGTCGGCCGTCCTCTTAGTTTGTGGCCATATTGGATGAAGTAGGCTCTTGTTGCTCTGTTGGCAGGGATGTCGCTGTCTCTACGAAGAATATGCCCAAAGAGGTTCCACCGGGCTTTTAGAATTTGCAGCGAGAGGGGCTTTTCCTGGCATTTTTTATACAGTGACTTATTTGTGATTTTTACTGGAAATTTAATGTTTAGGACCTTTTTCAGTTGTTTTCGGTGGAAAGCGTTTATTTTCTCTTCTTCGGTGAGAGTCAGTGCCCATGTGCTACAGTTGTATAGTAGTATGGATTTCACAAGGGACTTATAAAGTTGTATTTTGGTTGTGGTTTTGAGTTTATTTCCTTTCATCCACACGTGGTAAAGCTTGTTGAGGGCTGCTGTGGAGAGCTGTTTTCTCCTTTCTACATCCTCGAGATCACCAATGAGTGAGCCCACTTTCTTTGCATTTTTCCAGTCTTCCTCGTTTTTTGAAAGAGCTGTGAATTCTGTTTTGTCTGTGTTTACTTTTAGTTGGTACTTATGTAGCGTTTCTTGGATTTCGTTGATGTTAACGTAGTCCTGTCCGATAAAATCCACGTCGCCTGCGTAAGCTATCTCGTTTGGAATTTCTTTTTCATATTTCACTATTGATCTGGGTAGTGTGGTTCTGACCTCCTTCAGATCGTGTTCTAGATAGACAATAAAAAGGACTGGACTAAGGCTATCTCCTTGAGGAGTCCCGACATTGCTTATAAATGTATTTGTTTTTGTGGCGCCATTGATTCTTGTTTTTATTTTTGTATTGCTCAAAAGAAAGCGTATTATTCTCAGCTCATCTTCGTTTACGATTGTTGCGATTATGTTGAGCAGTTGGTTTCTATCTATTGTGTCAAACGCCACACTCATGTCAATCCCTGAAATTTTTATGATGACATCTTCTTTCAGTGTTTTTGCGGCCAACCATTGTGGGTCCAGACAACATCTGCCGTGCTACGGTCTGGGCGGAATCCACTTTGACTCTTCGATAGGTATTCTTCTACAAAAGGTCTTATCCTGTTCAAAGTGATGATTAAGGCTTTGCGTAATGAGTTGAGTAGGGTTATCGGTCGCAAGTTATTTGGGGGACCTTTCTTTTTGCCTGGTTTTTGAATGGCTATAAGAACGCCTGTGTTTATATCCAAATTCTCATGTTTGGAAAAAGTTGTGTTAAATATGTCGGCTATTGTTTGGTCTAGCAGTGGTGTGCCATACTTCAAAAGTTCAGCGTGTATTTGGTCTTCTCCTGGGGCTTTGTTATTGCTTAAACTATTGAAGCTTTTTCTCACCTCCTCAGGTGTTATTGCATTTTTAGTGGTTTTGGTTCTCCCTCGAATGGCGTTATCTCTTCAACTTTTTCGTCTTCAAATTTACTTATGTCATTTGGATTTGACGCAAGTTTTCCCTCCTGATCTTCAACTTTAGGATTTTCAAACTGTTTTTGGTACAGCAATCTTGTCGCTTTAAACATTGCATGGTCGCATTTTGCACTGTTTATGCCTTCTATTTTCTTTTCTATTTCTTCATTCTTGAGCTTTATTTGCCTTTTTCTTATGGTGTGTAGTATTCTATTGCGTTCGATTTTCAGCCTGTCTCTTTTGTTGTTGTCTTTTGTGTTCTGTATCTTAACTCTTATATCTTTCTGCCTCTTTGATAGTTGAGATAGCTCTTCGTCGTTATGTTTATTTTGCCTTGCAGTCGCCACACAGCCTACGCTTTCTTCAATAGATTGTTTTATTATTGTCTGAACACATTTTAACCTGTCTGGCACACTATAAACCCATGGAAATGAATTCTTAAAGTCTTGAGTTTCACACAAGACAGAATGGTACATTGTGATCTGCAGTTTTTGCCAGAGTTCTATATTAACAGTGAGCAGATGACTGACATGTCTAACAAACTATCAATTGTTGTTTAGGACATCTGGTTAGGAGAACAGAGATGTGCTATTACAGAACGGATGAGGTAGGAGGAGTTGGACTGAATGCTGGGAAGAGACAAGGTGAGATAAAGGTTTGGAAAGTATAGGCCCTAGTCAGCTCTGTAAACATGAGCCTTCATCAAGATCAGTGTACAATGGAAAATTGTCTTTTCTTTCTTTACCTTTATGCAAATTACTTTTACATGTATACTATACATGTATTAAAACTTTTTTTTATAACTAAGGCACTACAGATTTTGTTTTGTTTCCCCACTTCTTATTATCCTAGAGGAATTAAACTACCAAAAAAACCTTGCACAGATCATTAATCAGTAGAATTTATTTCCTGTATAGAGCAAATCTGTGCAAAGGCCTTTAACTTCAAAGACTGTCACAGACAAGGCAAAAAGATGTTTTGCCTCCTCCAAGCAAAACTGTGTGTTAACCTAGTCAACCTATTACCTATTTTTGTTTTTGCTATTTAATGCTTTTAATTGATTTTTCAGGTTAATTTAGTAAGAAAAGATTTCATATTTTCAGGAAAAGAGGAGAACTATGGTCAGGAAAATAAGAGACTGTGGAGGCTTCACGAGGAAGCAGGCTGTGCTGATATGGAGGAAAAAAAAGGGCTGGCAAACAAAATATGTGAAGCATTAACTGACAAATTAACATAGAAGCCCAGCCTGGAAAGGGCTTTAAAGTGCAACGGATAAGGTGAATCATTGTAGAGAAAAGGCCCACCACCTTCACCACTACCACTACAACAACGGCTACTACTACTACTATTACTACCACTACCACTACTACTACTACTACTACTACTACTACTACTACTACTACTACTACTACTACTACTGGTGCTGCTGCTGCTGCTCTTTCTACAAAGACTGGTACTTCCTCTATTACTTCTACAACTTTTACAATTTCTAGGACTACCACTACAACTACTGATGCTGCCCCTGCTATCACTCTCATACTTCTAAATTAGTTACAAGGAAAATTGGGAAGAAATCTGAAGAACTTTATATTTATATGTATGTGTATATATATATATATATATATATATATATATATATCATTTTTATTTATTATTTAGAAGAGTGTGTGTATGTATATATATATATATATATATATATATATATATATATATATCATTTATATCTATTATTTAGAAGAATTCTCTGATGATTAGGATCAATGAATGTAATTAACACAACTTTTAAGCTATAATTCTCAAATGAGCTGATTAAGTGAAGAGGCTTTAGCTAAGTATTCTGACCCTCAGTCTAAATTAATTATGTAAGTCATGAGTGAGGGAGAATTGGACTAGTCTAAAAAAATAAAAGTTGACTAAAAAAATCCCCAACCTTCATAAAATTCATGCAACTAAGGAGTTCTTAAAACTTACACGGAACCTAATTTCGTTTTTGTCCAGTATTTCAGGAATCCTGCTATTCAGGAGGAAGTACTAAACTCCCAACTCTTCCCAATTTTCTTACTGCTGCTGTTTGACCCAAGATACCATTATTAAATTATTTGTTCTTGTATTATCAATATGCATACATATAAAAAAATGCTTGCCTTAATGTTACCTTATTGGAAACAAGATTACTGTCAGAAGAAGCTTATTGTTTCAATAAAACACATCATATTTCATCTTCTCTCCTTTTCACCAGCAGCTGAGGATAAGAGACGATATCATTGTTAAGACCAGTGTGAAGTTATTCTAAATACTTCTTATACACTAGTAAAAGATATATATATATCCAGAATTGTAAAGGGCCTTTTAATTTTTTTCCACAAGTATCTGCCCCCAGATTAACATTAACAAAATTTGAAAATTGATTCCAACTATTTGCTTACGTATAAAATCCAAAGAACTTAGGTGACAAAGAACTTGTTAAATGTAATACTCATGCAAATGACTTTTTGAAGTGCCAATTCTCACACAGGACAGGATCTTCTGCAATCTTTCCCAATGTTTGATGAAGTAGGGTAAGCAGATAACTTGTATTTTGTTAAACCAGCAATCAGCTCTTGTCAGGGTCACACCTGGTTTGAAAGGGTTAAGAGGACATTTTATTATTGCTGAGACATGGAATTTAAGAAATGGAGAGGTAGGAGAAAGATGGATTGAAGGAAGAGAGACTGGCCTTCAGGCAAGACCTGCACTCATCCTTGTCAAGAGAATTGGCACCTGTCAAGATTACATGGCAAAATGGTAAAGCTATTTTTGCGACTAGAAAATGTTTGTTTTAAGTGTAATAAGTATGAATGAAACTTTGTCACTGCTAAGGTGTTTGACATGTTACAGCCTCCCATAAGGTCCATTATCTTTTTGTGGTATGGAGGTGCTCAATT
>JAWDGP010001632.1:0-5000 GCA_033675545.1 Elysia crispata | reverse complement strand
CTTCATAGTTTTGATCTTTGTACTCTGTAAATTTATACTCAATGCTTTTACTCGGTGTCTGAGATCGATGACCGCCTGCACCATCTTCTCTCTACTTCAGTTGAGATAACAAACTAAGGACTTCTTGGTTGCCAAGTTAGTCGTGCAGGATTGCAAACAGGAAGGGGTGTGGGGTGGGGGGGGGGGGGGGAGAGAGAGAGAGAGAACCGGTAGGGATGACTAGTTAATTCCCCCTCTTTCCTCTGTCTTTCTATCCAATCTCGTAGCCCCACATCTCTGTAACTCTTCCTATTGCCCTGTCTTTCTATCCAATCCCGTAGCTCCATCTCTGGAACTCTTCCTATTGCCCTGTCTTTCTATCCAATCCCGTAGCTCCATCTCTGGAACTTCCTATTGCCCTGTCTTTCTATCTAAACCCGTAGCTCCATCTCTGGAACTCTTCCTATTGCCCTGTCTTTCTATCCAATCCCGTAGCTCCATCTCTGGAACTCTTCCTATTGCCCTGTCTTTCTATCCAATCCCGTAGCTCTATCTCTGTTACTCTTCCTATTCCCCTGTCTGACTATCCGACGCCGTAGCTCCATCTCTGGAACTCTTCCTATTGCCCTGTCTTCATCCGTCTAAAAGATCTATTTCTCCCTCATCTTACCTCCCTTTTCTTTTAAAAGCTAGTCTTACCAGGTTTTTTCCTGCTTTACACAGTTAAGTTCCACGTGTATTAAATCTAGAACAGAAGCCGGTTTTAACTTGCTTGTACTTCATAAAGTGTATGCTTACTTTGGGCACTTGGTTCAGATTTTAATCTTTTCAAGCTATGATTCCAGCCTAGTAAGAGGCCCAAACCTTATGTCTATGTGTCACGTTCAAAAAGTGTCACTACTGACTGCCTGTGACTAATAATATAATAAACCTCGTGACTTTTCCACCTTGAGCCCAGCTCGATCCGGCTCGAGCCACAAGGTGGCGCTGTGTCGTGTTTCGAGCTAGAAGACTATAAGGTGTGTTTAGGTGGTGCGCTATCAGGTATCTTGCATTTTGCTTTTGAGTTTTGTTTCAATTACATCTTATTAAGATCTCATGGTTCCCATCCAAATTTTTATTGGATAGATAGATAGGGGGGGAAAAAAGGGTGGCGGAGGGAGAGATAGATAGACAGATAGAGAGAGTGAGAGAGAGAGAGAGAGAGAGAGAGACAGACAGACAGACAGACAGACAGACAGACAGAAATGTTGAATCTTTTTTTTTTTTCTTTGATAAGAAAAAAAGATCACGCCGTTTTTTTATTGCTCTCGGCTTGTGTCTATGTGTTTTTTTTCTGTGTATTTTACCACGCTGTTTAAAAACTGACTTGATGTTTTCTCTTCACCTTTCGATGAATAGAAACCAACATTACTATTCTTGTATGATTTGTAAGACCGGCGTTATAAGATTAAAAAAAAAAACAAAAAAAAACGTAGTTAATATATATTTATAATTCTCTTTTTTCGTGCGCTTTATCAAATTTTTAATTACAACCCGCCCCCCCCCCCCCCCCCCCCCCCCCCCAAAAAAAAAAAAAACCCCCCCCCCCCAAAAAAAAAAAAAAAAAAAAAAAATCATACCTGTACTTTTTTTAGCCGGTTCGTGACAGTCAACCGATATGAATTGGGTGCTGGGATGTTGAATTATAGTGTAAAAAAAAAGAAAGAAAAGAAAAAAAATCGTTTACTCCCATGGCCCAGCTCTTGATGTGTGTTCTACAGTCCTGACTTGACTTGTGTTTGGGCCGACTGCACCCCCAGGCTCAATGGGTCTCGCCTGGGTGGTGTTTCACTGAATGGGGCAACTTGTGGAAGACCTTGACTGGCGTAATTCGCGCTGCGTTCTTCTCACTTACCTTCTCTTCTTCAAACTACTACTTCTACTACTATTACTTCTACTACTACTACTTCTGCTACTACTACTACTACTACTACTACTACTACTACTACTACTACTACTACTACTACTACTACTACTACTACTGCTACTACTACTACTACTACTACTACTACTACTACTACTACTACTACTACTACTGCTGCTGCTGCTGCTGCTACTGCTACTGCTACTGCTACTACTACTACTACTACTACTTTCATTATTTTGAATCATTGTCACCCCTGCTTTATGTTTTATCAAGGATTAAAATAAATTATTTTCGACCTAATAGCTTATACATTATACCAGGTCCTGGCTGTTCCACCGAGTGCGCTTGTTTCTAATTCCTAAATGCAGACAGATCATGGTTTCACCGCTATATCCAAGACATAAGAACACCTATCTTTTGTCTCGGGCTATACCACATACCACCACGCCACTTCTATCCCAAAACTATTTTTTTTTTATGTTAGAAGGAGTAAGACCTGAACTCAAAGGTGAAGACTTAGCGGATGGTCTACAATCAAGCAATCTAGGTCTATTTCCCCCCCCCCCCCCCCTCGCCCGCTATGGTTCAATGCTTGCCTGTCGGTGGAAGACGGCAACACACACACTCACCTTTTTTCTCCGTCCCTCCCACTGCCCCCCCATCCCCCTTCTCCCCATCCCTCTCCCCCTGATCTTTTAGCTTCAGGCGACCTGTTGTAATAAATTTTGAATCTAGAGGTTAATGTCCCGGTACAATGTTCTGTGTGGAGATTAATGCACAAGCAGAATTTCGAAATAGATTCCCCCCCCCCACGTGGGAGTTACACGCTGATTTTCTCCCCTCTTTTTTATTGTCCTCTAAGCTAAATTGCGGAGTCCCCCCCGCCCTTTTTCCACAAGGCATCCAACTTTCTCTTAGTGTGTTCATTTGTGATATGCCCGAAAAGTGTTTCTCAGGTAGCAGTTAGACCAATGTGTCCACCGGCATTACAAATTTTATAGATGGAGAGATAGAGTTGATAGATGAACACACTTCGATACACTGACAGACAGACAGACAGACAGATAGATAAATTGATTGATTGATGTCAATTCTGCATGTGTGCACACTAAATAAATTCTGAGGTAAGTGCAGTTTTAATCATAGAATTAAGAAATAACTACACTGCACTGTCACGAGTGAATTTTGCCTATCCTTCACTCATGCCGAATCGTAGAGTCCGACGGATTTTTAAACGAGTGAATTGTCTATGTCTATCACATCCTTTATCCAGACCGAATCGTAGAGATAGAGAGAAAGATTTTTAAACAAGCGAGTTGTCTATCTCATCCTTTACACATATAGATATTTTTCTTTTCTAGGAAAACAAACAAAAGCAAACCATACTCTCAGCATAACCCGAGAGACCGGCGGTGGTAAGAGACTAGGCCACCCGCCCCGTCACCTACACTTATCTCCGGTTCCGGGTTCGATTCTCGTCATGTGTCTATGGACCAGTCGCTAACCCGGGTTCGATTCTCGTCATGTGTCTCTATGGACCAGTCGTTAACCCGGGTTCGATTCTCGTCATGTGTCTCTATGGACCAGTCGTTAACCCGGGTTCGATTCTCGTCATGTGTCTCTATGGACCAGTCGTTAACCCGGGTTCGATTCTCGTCATGTGTCTCTATGGACCAGTCGTTAACCCGGGTTCGATTCTCGTCATGTGTCTCTATGGACCATTGGTTAACCCGGGTTCGATTCTCGTCATGTGTCTCTATGGACCAGTCGCTAACCCGGGTTCGATTCTCGTCATGTGTCTCTATGGACCAGTCGTTAATCCAGGTTCGATTCTCGTCATGTGTCTCTATGGACCAGTCGTTAACCCGGGTTCGATTCTCGTCATGTGTCTCTATGGACCAGTCGTTAATCCGGGTTCGATTCTCGTCATGTGTCTCTATGGACCAGTCGTTAATCCGGGTTCGATTCTCGTCATGTGTCTCTATGGACCAGTCGTTAACCCAGGTTCGATTCTCGTCATGTGTCTCTATGGACCAGTCGTGAACCCGGGTTCGATTCTCGTCATGTGTCTCTATGGACCAGTCGTGAACCCGGGTTCGATTCTCGTCATGTGTCTCTAGGGACCATTGGTTAACCTTGCTTTATTCCTACAAACCTCCACCATCACCGTCGCTATTGCGGAACATCCTCGAACGTTTGCTCGTGAAATTAATAAAAAAAAAAATCTATTAACAAATCGGCCTATAAGCAATATTATGTATTGATCTGAAAAATCTGTTTAACTATTTTTGTTTATTTGTTTGTTTGTCGGATGTTTCAGTGAAACCGGCTCTGCTTGTTTTGCAGTTTTCTTTAATAACATTGAAGGTAGGGGGAAAAAACCTGCTGGACGTGATATAAATCTATGTAGGGTGAACGTGTCGCTGAGAGAATCAAGTCCGACCTCTCTGGTCACATCGATATCTGCGCTGATTGATGGCTCTTTGTTTACTCAGACTGGAAACAACCGGTCTTCGAGAGAGCCGGTTCGGCTCGGAATGCATGTCTATGACGTCATCTGTCAAGGACGCTCGCATCCGCACGGGCTTTGGTAAGACCTTGATGCTGCAGACGAAATTGACCTCCGGAGATAGCCCGACTAAACGTGTCTTCAGCGGAGCAAATTAAGTTGTGTAGGCGAGGCGCTCTCGGTACATCAGTAACCAACCAACCGGCGACAGTGCTGCATGATGGGTGTTTTTGTCCTGCTGCCCTCAGACAGCGTGACGATAGGGGCGCGTTGCATGATGGGTCTGGCACGGTAAAAACTCTTGCGATCAGTGATAAACACGACTTGTGCTCTGATGGATGTGGACTTCACAGCCGTTAGAGCAGGAAGAAAACGAACTGGTTGTGGGTTTGTTTGTTTTTTTTTTTTAACTTTTCTTTAAACATAGAGTATCGTTTTACCGAATTCTTTTGTATCTACTTTTTTTTTTTTTTTTTTTTAAATGATAAAGCAAACACAAAATTCTGCTTGAATTGTGGTATGGTTGTGTGATAGCTAGAGAAACTGCACTGATTGAGAGGAGGGAGAGGTAAAAGAGAGACAGCAGCTAGAGAACTGCTCTGA
>JAWDGP010001630.1:42500-66363 GCA_033675545.1 Elysia crispata | reverse complement strand
CGACATAGATAACTAAGTACGCACCTTCCCTCTTTATTCGTAGTAAATTGCTGTCCTATATCGACCGATCTGTCTCTCCGCACTTGCCATAATATATACTGACATCTTAGTCGCCGAAATAACTAGGCAAAATCAAAGAGATTGCTCACCGCATCTCTCCTTCATGCACAGTACCCAGCCTATCCTGTAACATGACTCCAAGGAGAACTCGCCTTTGTTTGGCACGCTTTGTGGCCTGAGAGAAAGGGAAAGGGATGGGGGGGGCGCAGGAGGTAGAGCGCGCTCAGCTGTAAGTGTAAATTGCTCTTCAGGTGTCAACACTGCCAGTTGAGGGCATGATGCAAGGGGAGGGTGGTCGTTAGTGCTGTGCAGTCACGAGCCGAGCTCATCATAGGTCATTGACTGAGGGAGAGCGGGGAAGGGTAGCACTTGCAGTGTCTACTAGTCTACCATTCATCATTCGACTGTTGCTAGCTCTACCTCTCGCATCATTCGCAATCCCTGCCTAGTGTTCTTACACCAAATCTTCGCATCTAGCTAACCTATTCGTGCACTGTCTTTGCCCAAGAATGTCTGAACAGAAGAAAACTCTAGTAAAAATATCAACATCAAGACTAAACTTCTTCTTGCTGATGTGGACAGAAAACAAGGAACAAAGAAAGAAATAGCGAGAATACGGTATTCTCACAATACCCTATCCACCATTGAAAAATAGAGCCAAGTTAGAGAGACCTAGTCAACAGCTGAATTTCAACCTGACAGAAGAGACCGAGAACAACAGAGAAATTGGACATAGATCAAACACTTGTTCCAGTAGTTCAAGCAAAGCCAGAGCAATGAGTGCTCCTATCTACAATCTGTGCTCACCAGTCAGGCTGAGCTTATTGCTTCAGAGTTGGGTTTAGCAGACACCACTGCCAGTGTAGAGATTGGATAGGCGTTTTCAAAGCGTCATCATGGCATTGCTCTCAAGACTATCAGTGGAGGCGGCTGCAGTAGACCACACAGTCACAAATGCATGGAAACAGCACGATTGCCTTCTCTCTTAAATGAGTATGGAGAGGACGACATCTTCAATGCAGATGAAACAGGCATTTTCTATAAATGTTTGCCTGACAAATTAGCTTGCCTTGAAGGGTGAAAATTGTACAGGGGAAAAGAAAGCTAAGGAGAGGATGACAGCTTTGGTTGCCGCCAAGATGTCTGGCAAAACTGCCGCTTGTTGTTATCGGTATATCTGATGTATGAAGAATGTGAAAAATCTGCCTGTGGACTACACAGCTAATAAAAGGCATAGGTGACTAGCTCTATTTTGAGAACTGGCTCAAATTCGTCTTCAAGGCAGATCTGTTGCCATAATTGTTGACAACTGCCCAGCACACCCACATATTGATGGCCTAGGAGCACTCAAGCTTGTTTTCCTGCCACTTTAATACGACAAGTCATCTGCAGCCACATGTGATCAGGGAATAATTAATTCCACCAAACATCTGCAGGGCTCGAGTTGTGAGAAAATGCCTCGACCACATTAAGGACAAAGATGACAGCACCCAGTCTCTGCGGAGCCTACTACTTCTGAGCATTCAGAATATCAATTACTTGGCACTGTCAGAGCCTAAAGTCAGCCTGGGACAAGGTCACCAAGCTTGGAAATAAAGAACTGTTTTTGTCATGCCAGGTTCTGCAAGGAAGTTAATGTTACAGCAACAGAAGACCCTCCACTTGTAACTGAGACAGATGAGTTGGAGAATGCCCCATGGGGAATCACTGGCAGGTGTCACATTCTGCAGAGAACAGCCCGAGGTTGTCTCTATAGATGTTAATGTGAACAGCTCAGAGGTGTCAGTGTCTGAGTTGGTTCAGATTTGTCCGGTCTCCCAGAACTTGCCTGAGGTCCCTGAGATGAAGAAATGGAGGTCCCAGGATGAGGCTGAGGGGAAGGGAAGAGGTTACAGCATGAGAGAGGCAAGGGCTGCAAGCTAGCAACTCTTGGCGATTGTGGCCAACAAGAAGGAGACTGTCCTCAGTGTTCCAGGCACAGTTGAGGGGATAAGATTGGAAGAAATAAGGCTCTTCAAACTTGAAACAAAGTCGCTTTGACTTCTTTCCAAGGGGTTAGAAAGCAGTGCGATTGACAAGGGGTTAAAATTAAGCATCACACCAAACAGCCCTTTTAAGGGCCTATAAATAATTAGTGACCAGGCCTAACGCTCGATTGCGGCTTCCGGTGTAAACAACGCACGCCAATTTGCACACGGCACTAGGAAAACCACGTGTTTGTTACGTTATGACTCATGCTTACAGTACGTAACTCATTCTGCGAAACATGGCTAAGAAGACGGATAGAAACAGCAACAGCAAAATACATGTTGGTGCTGTGATTGCTGATGGTGTTGGTAGAGATAGTGAAGGTAATAATGATAATTACATTGTTGATGGTTGGATGATGGATGGAGGAGTGCTGACTTAATACTGATCGTAAAGTTTCCCAAAAACATAGTTAATATAATTTGTAAAGTTTTCAATAATCATACTGGGAACAAAACTTAAGTAGGTGCTATTCTGTCAATTTCTAAAGTCTTCATGATAGGGTAGTTGGGGCGCAGAATGACATCAACTGTCCGTTTCGTCAACTTCGTCATTTGGTAGAATGGGTGTGCAATAGAGATATGGGGAATGTTGCTTGTTCCTTGACATAAATACCATTGAGTTCTATGGTCTGCAGAGTATAGATCCAATGAGTTTCTTTATTTCGTCGTGTAACAAAGTCAGAGGATGAAGGTCGGTTAATGGCCACGATCAGTAGGTGGTCTGTACTGTGTCCCGGTGTGTTAAAATGTCTGGCTATTAAAGTGTCGCTGTCACGTCTGATGTCTGATCTGTAGTTGGTGAAACGGGTCTGGAGTGGTGTGGATGTTTCTCTTACGTGTTGTTTTTGACATTTTGTGCAGCTTATGAGATATATGACATTGTGAGAGTGGCATGTCAGTGTATGAAAAATTTTGTATGTTTTGTTTGTGTAGAATTTCGTATGTTTTACCGGTCGTTAAGAATGTGTAGGATGAAGTGGGTGTAGTGTGTTGGATTTTTTTGCATTGAGGGATCGTGCAAGGTCGGAAACCTGGTCTGACATTTGTACTTTTCGTTTTGGAATGTACTAGGGTGCCTCTAAGATTTCTGGGTCTACTGTGGGCGGCAAGAGGTAGAATGGGGATAGCTTTTTTGCATCTATCAGAGGTGTGAAGGATTGGGAAGTACTTCCTAAGCGTTGCGGAGATGTTGGGTAAAGCTGGATTAAATTTGACAACGAAAGGGATTCTAATTGTTTGAGTGTTTATATAGGTGCGTCTTTCTAGAGCTGTTGTTCTGTCTGTCTTTCTTGCTTTTTGGATGGCGGATGTTATATGCTTAAAGGGGCCTCAGGTGTATGGAGAGTTGGTGGAGCCTATCTGTGAGAACCGCCTCCGTCGAGCAGATCCGGACAAGCCGGAAGGTCAATTTGTAATTGTGCTATGTTTAGTATGAAAGGGATGTCATGAGGACCAATGTATCGGTGGGTTTGGAGTATAGGTCCCTCTGTAGTGTGCCTGCTTGCAGAGTTACCATGACCTCAAGATCTTTTAGGCTTAAAATAAAAATTATATCTAATCCAAATCTAATTACATATTTTTAAATATTCAATATCACATAGGTTTAAATGACTGCGCGGCTAAGAATTTTCGCCAGGCAATGCACTTTAACGCACTTGATGCGAAAACTCACAGCTTTTGAAAGGATCTAAAAACAAACTGGGAAAGTATATGTTGGCTGGTGGGCTTAGGTCTCTCTCTAAAGATATAGAGACGAAAACTACAAAAACACTCAAAACACACCAAACAAATTTAATCTAACTATTTAATTGATGTAATTATCAAAACAACTAAAAGCAAATAAACCAATTATTGCTGTGATAACTAAATAATCAAAATAAGGCACACAGACAAGTTTGAAATAGTCTATACTAGAGCTTTCTTAGCTTGAAATAGTGTAACAAAAAAAAATAAACAAATGAGACAAACTACAAACTCCAAATAATTTCTCTATCCCAACTAAACCAGGACTCCAAGACCGAATAATAAAAAAACCAATTTAGCACTATTTCAAGTATTAATTTCAACTCAAAATACCAAAACTAAAATAATGAAAATACTTAAAAAAAACACAAAAGAGCAAAACTAGATTTAAAACCAAATTCAAATTTAGAATTAGAACTAGTATAAAGAACCAAGAAAGAAGTTAAACAAACGTCTATAAAGAACCCAACCAGGAGAAAATGGGTTGTTTCTAAAATCAGTAAACTCAAAAGGCTCAGAAAAGTCTTCCCCCGAATCACGGAGGTATACCATACACATAAAATCCAGACACAAAGTCAGTACTCTAAAATAGAATTTAAAAAAATCCACAATCTCAATCGAAGAAATTTAAACAGCATACACTTATCCAATACAATTCTCAGTAGTAATAGTAACAGTAGTAGTAGTAGTTTCCACAATACTTCAATAATTTCCACTAGGAATGCTCACAAGAACTTCTCACTGTCTCACTACTTCCAAGTTCCAAACAATAATTCTAACCGACGTGGCCTCTAGATACTCCGAAAAAGGTACTGACCTCTGGTCTTTCTAATCACTACATATATAGCACAAACTCAGCCGGCATAGTTCCTGACAAAAAGTTCCCTGATTTCACCAATCTATATTTAAACTTTTCCCCACAAAGGTCAATGTCGACCGACGTGCAAAATTTCTCCCCGTCCAGCTGGGCACCCGTTTCCCCAGAATATCTATAGCCGACCGAGATCATAGAAACAGTCCGTTACATCTAACATCTTATGATCAAACAAACACAATTAGCATCTAACTTCCCCAAATCTCCCAAGATTCCCTAATCAAAGAAAGTTTGTTACATCTAAAGCCGACCGAAGTCAAGCTTCTCTGGCCAGCTGGACAAGAAACAAAAGAAACATGAATACCGCTAGTAACGTAACCATTGCAACATACTAAGAACTATATAGAATAGGAAGAAATAAACCGCCTGAAGGGCGGACAATCAACTTCGCGCCAATAAACAGATGGCCAATAAAATTATAGTAAGATTAATGTAACAAGCAAGGGGTGTGCTTAGCTCCACCCACAAGCTGTCTTGTAGGCCTAATAAATACATACACAGAAATGAACATAAACACTAAGTAAAATAAAATACGCGCTAGTTACACTCTCACTAAACAAACTCAATCTAATCATAGAATTCAATTAATATAAAGTTACACAACATACATCACCTAACTTTCCATCCGCTTACATCTAGAATCGACCGATTTCCATTATTCCAAAAGGATTTAAATTTTGCATGTTAATTTTGTATTTAGAATAAGAATTATTGAGATGTTTAGATTCTAGGTAAAGACGGATAGGTGGATGCATATATCTGGATTGTATAGGTAAAAGGATAGGTATCAAGACCCTTAACTTACAAGCTACTTAATACATACACGCACCCCAGGCCTGGTAAATTGACACCAGCTTCCCGTTCAGAGAATGGGGTTTTCAGCTTGTAAAATAAATACGCCGTCCTCTTCGTAGCTCCTCAGAGACCATATCCATAAAAGAAGCGGCCAGGACCAGTGACCGACTTCAGTAGAGAGATAAACTAATGGATTGTTGAATAATATGAATCCTTCTTTGATTTTTGGTTTTTGGTTTTACATTTTTTTGGACACCAGTTTTTCAAAATATTAAATTGCGCACTGCAGTAATTCATTAGAGAATCACATCGGCACCACATACGATAAGAGTGGAGAGTTACTCGAAATGAAGGCTGAGTGAGGAAAAAGCCCAGATTTGCTTTATACTTTTTTGCTTAAGATTTCTTACTCCATTTATAACATAAATAATGCTTCAAGTTTTTTTGCTCTCTTAAGCGATAATGGGTAACTCTAAGGGATACAAATTTGTTATGGTTGTTAACGTAGATGCCTGTCCAGTCTGCTCAATGAAATGAGAATCATGCTTAAACATCTATTATGATTTAAGGTAACTAAACTCTCTCATTTGTTCTTGCATGAATATAACTCAGATAGAAAAAAAAATGTCCACTGCCAGCAAGCATTCTAGTCATAGCAAAGTTTTACATGTAAGATAATTATAATCCATAATTATTATCTACTTAATTGCATTGTCGTTTAAAAATGATGTAAACGTCAAAAACTTTTTGTTAGGTTGTAATACTATTTGGTAATACAAATATTTTCTACTTCTCCGCCTCATAATAATCTGGTTTTAATATTTTCAGTACCAAAATAAATGTGCACGTTAAATCTCAACATAAATTACTTTCTCCCATATAATATCGGTATAATACGCTCAAGTATAATGCTCATTCCTAAAAAATTATATTATATAAGATATTAATTGGCATCATCTGGCACGAGGCTTGGGGCACACTATTGCTTGAACTACTTTAACATAATCGTTGGTTGCGTTTCATTTTTGATTCACTCTTAAACTTTTAATTGAAGATTTAAAGATAAGCAACATCATCAGCGCAAGACCGTAAGCTGTGTCTTATTGTTCTCACGTTTAATTTAAGGGCATAGACACAACGTGCTAACCCCAACAATCCTTCATTACAACAGGTGCAAGGCTAAGACATTCTATAGCTTTTTCTTTAATGTATTGTAAAAATATTTCGAGTCTAAAAAAGTGTTTAAAGACTATTAACAGGGTTCAAAGGTAATGAGCAATCCAGTCAATTATTCAAAAAGAGTTAATATTCATAAATTCATTATATTTGATTTAAAACGCAAGGAATGACATCTATTTAAAATCCCTCAAACACCCACCCTCTTTTCCCCTCTCATAACCACTCCAGAAAAACCCCCCCCCCCCCCAAGTAAAAAAAAAAAAAAAAAAACACCCAACAAAACAAGAGCATCAAAGACCGCTCTCTCAAAGGCAAACAAACAAGTCACTGGTGGCTGTTAATTTTGAACCATCACAAAGTCTCTTATTCTGAGGGTTTTTTTTTTAATGAAAACAAAACTAATTGCACGATATGGTAATTTGCGAGCATACGGGTAAGCTTTCCTCCTCCTGTCTTCATCTCCTGTGTTGATTTTCTTCTTTTCAAGGTGAGGCTTAGAGGGTTTACGCGCCGAGTTATTTTTAGATCTGACGCTGTGCGCACTGGATGTCTTTTTATTCTTGAGTTTTAGGATTAAGATCAGTCTAAGAACATATAAATGATCGGTTTTTAGTTTAATTCTAGATTTGGTTTGATAAAAAATATGAACAGCCACCAATGCGGAGATCTCAGGTACAGGTATTCTTTCCAAATCATCGGAAGGACAAGTAAATTGCTTGAGTACATTACTGAACAGGCAGGCCCCCTTTCACTTTTTAAGTGTTCATTATGTTTATTATTTTGTCATTGCACTACAATCCTAAGACGGTCAGGTTGTATAATTCACCATCACAACTATGCACAATACGAGTTACCGACCTTTATTAGATGGCATTGATCTTAGATTGGTGCAATTAAACTCGTTCCGCAAAAAAAAAGCATATCTCTGCCAAGAGATCGATTGGAATTGATCTGAGCTTATTTATCGTTCTCGTTCATTTAATTTCTACAGAAGTTAGGGTAGGAAAGGCAGTTGGGTAAGCACCTCATCGACAGACAAGAAAAATTGAGAACTTGTTGGTAGAGTTTGGCATATCTATAGCCTAACAAAGGAGGTATGACAGGTTAAGTTTAGTGGTGGAAAATACACGTGTATGTCCACTCTTGTGTCTGTCTCCCACACTTCTTAGCTGTCAGATATGCGGTCTGCACTGTTCAGATATTTTGAAACTTCGCTCTGTTGGGAAGCAGACAAAAACAATGAAGCCAATATACGTCACACACTGATAGCTCTTTTGTTACTGGTAATTTGGCCAGAAATTATACCACTTAATTTTTACCCCAGAATTACTTTAGCGGTCGGCGTTGATGTGTACTAAAATTCAGAGATCTTAGATAATATCGAGAAAATCTAGATAAATCTTTGATGGGGAGAATTAAATTTACGAGGATCTAAGTCTAACGGCTTTTTAAAATAGTTCTTCGCCGGCAATCTTTTAGCCGGGAATTTTGATAAGCAATTGTAGCGAATTCTTTTTATCACGAAAATAGGCACCCCGTTGAACGTGGGTGAAAACATATCCTTTTTTCGGCTATGAAACTTTCAGGGAAAGCTTTGGAAGATCATAAAGACTTAGGTGGAAGTAAATCAGTTGATGCCAGAAAAGCCCGTTGTAAGTCACACTTTGGATTACTATGAGAGACTGATGGCTGTGGAGAAATAGCGCGAGTCAGACAACTAGTAATGTTATGAAAGTAGAGATAATTGTGAGTTCCGTCTGATTTAGTATACATCATTACATGTGTATATATTAGTCTTTATGTTTACCCCTTGAAAACTTCCGCGACTCGGGTTAAGTTGTTGTAAGCCTTCTTGTGCCCAAATTTCCAGAACAAATAAAAAGGAGCAACCCCCCAGAAAAAAAAACAAAAAACAACAACAACAAAAACACCGAAAAAAAACCCTAACAAAAACAAACCCCAAAACAAACAAAGACAACAAATAAAAAACAACTAAAAAAGAACAAAAAACTCCTTGTTATCTATATTTAAAAAGAGATTGGGAGCAAATTAAACGCCCTTTTAAAGAAGGGCCTGCGTTGGGTAGAAGTGTTAGGTACTTTTCGTGCGCATCGGCAATGAAGCTGAAATATTCCAAACTGTATTACCTGACAAAGTTAAAAAGATCCGTTCTTATATTTATTCTCAAAAGAACAGCATATCCTTTAAAAACCTTAGGCGCCTATATATTGGAATAACGTTTTCTGAAAACACACGTGATTTTCAACGGAATGAATGCCTCTCTGTGCATGTAGGTTAAAGATAGGCATCTTTCTTCTGCCAACATTAATTTAAAATTTTATTATTACTTATTTTTTTGCGTTTTTCTATCTGTTAATTTAAAGGCATGAAGTAGAGTGAAAACAGAGAGCAGTGTAAACTAAAATTATATATATATATATATATATATATATATATATATATATATATATATATATATATATATATACATACATATATATCTTTATTTGTTGAAAAATAAAACATGTAAACTTTTGGTAAACTTATGACACTCTTATGTGTCTATCCATGGCTTTTCTCTGAACCTTATCTCTATAACCTTTATAACCTGTTATTCATGCCAATCATGAAATATTCTATGTTGAGTGAGGTTGCATTTTATCCATTAATTTTAGTCTCATATTGTTACACCATTCATAAGGAATTACTTTAGGGCAGAATATTGTGCACATCTTCACAATGATTTTTAACGTCAAGAACCTTCCTCCACAACTTAGTTAAAAATATACAAAAAAAAGTACCCAGAAGCTTGAAGGAACTTTTTTTTTAACATTTGATAAAGTGCTTCACCCCACATTATCAACAACAGATCAGACAAGAAAAGTTGCTGCAACTGTTCAACTAGACTAGCCCTAAAGCTACCGAAAGCAGGTACCGGTAGCGAAAATGCTATGTTAAGAGTTCTAGGACGTCCCAAGAAAGAAATTATCGAGTTGAGAATTTTCTGTCATAGTTTAGAAAATATTTTAAAATATTTTGAATATCACATCATTACGTATTATATCACACCAAAATTCAGTTACGGGGAGGAAACTCCAACATAATTATGATTATCACTTAACAAAAATGTAATAACCATGGGGACCTCTGCCTTCTAGCAACTTCGCACTGTTTGTGTTAACAAAAATGGTTACCATGTAAATGGAAGAGTGAATAGAAAACCGTTTTCACCGGTAAATCTCTTCAAATCACATACCATCTCGAACAATTTTATAGGTATTTTTTTCAGCCCTCTGGTGCAGTCTGAAGTGATAAGTTAGAAATTAATTATCGGCATCGTGGTTTATCTAGATTCTATAAGAATCAGAATGTCCAAGTTACAATTTAAAGATGGTTTGGGTGTAGACGCCACAATGTAACAATTTCTTTCGGGCTTAAAAATATTAATGGAAATAAACAGACCTGGCCGAGAAAGACATTGCACAGGAAATAGTTATGGTTCCCACCCTCCTAACTGTTACCTCGTTAGACGTACACGTGCAAACCACCATTTATATCTTAAGCTCTCGATCTACCTGGCTTCTGTTTCAGAGGATGGAACACATGTACATCCATAGGCCTGTGTGTGACATTCCACAGCACGCGGTGTTCAGCACCCGTCCACTTGTTTGCGCTTTCAATCGTGAGATGATTCCAGTCAGTCCAGTACATGGTGTCCTCAAAAACAGACAGAGAGAAAGGGTGTGGCACACCCTCCATCACGATATGGCGTCGCTTACCTTCAAGGTCCGAGTATCTAAATGAAGGAAATAGCAATGAAATCGTTAGTGATATGTGCTGAATAATTTTTACCTATATGTTTTGCTTGTCCGAATAAATACTCCTACACAGTTTTGTAAAGGAGCAAACATTAGCTATATAGTCTATGTGGGAAAAGAATGTTTAAAATCATCGGAGTTTAAAATTTTGATGAAAATTCGACCATGTGTCTCTACTCTGTCTTTAATTTTTTCCCACCCGAATAGTTAAATAACTTAATTAATCCTTATGTTCTTTGAAAAAATTAACGTCCTGTTAGTTTCCAATAGAACCTTTGGAGACAATTTTTTAAAATATAAGGCAAAAAGGTGAGAGAGAGAGGCAAGACATCATTGAGTTTGTCACTGTTTCGCACGCAATTTAATATCAACTTAGTCAATTAAGTTAGCAGCTTTCTCTACTGCATGACAGTATATTTTCGAATTCCCTGTAATGGTCTGGAAATGACTTGTTATTTATTAGAGTGATCGAGAGAGAGAGGAGTGTCTTGGATGCGAACGCGTCTACACTCAAGAGTAATTGAAACCATGTTTTGCACGCTAGACTGATGGGGCGTTGGTATGGCTTTATTATGCAAATGAGATACGTCGGGTTTTCGGGGATACCCTGGCACTAGATGTCGTTAAGATATATGGCGTCAGGTTATTTTGGTAGATAGTTTTGCGTATGATTCCTTATATGGAGGTCTCTATTTTTAAGTTAGAAATTTCACACACGATGTTGTTACTGCATGCCCTTAAATGGATTGTTTATGTCCGGTAAGAGAGCTTTTGGTATTTGTGTAGGTTGTTTGTAAAGAGATTATCAAGATTACTTATGGTAAAAAAGGAGCATGTTTCGAGAGAGACCAGAGAGAGTCTGCGATTTGAGTTCTGAGCTGAGGCTAGGAGCATCGATTTGCTGAACGAGAGACACTGTTGTGACGAAGTATTAATTTGACTTATCAGCCTGTGGGTGCTGATACTGTGTTGTTGATAGTTTCTCAGATTAATTGAAGTTCTAGACAGTTCAATATCGGCTGGCTTGTGATTTCTTTAACTCGAGTTGGATTGAAAAACCCGTGGCCGTACAATTGTTAACATGATTAACCTAGACTGGAGCATGACATTAGTATATTAACCGGCTAGGAATAATTCCACACGTCACACTTGGCGACCCCGACGAGATAGATCTAGCTAAGATTATTAGACTGGGATCTACAAGAGTGTTATAACTGGTTATTCGGTTCATCTGTGAAACTAATCTATTTGATGTCGCAGTTAAAATAGATAATAATAGATCAAGTTATCGACTAAGCCTAGACCGTGAACTGTACAGTTGCTTTTATCTGTCAGGAGTTAATCTAGAGATCTAATGTGTATAAATTGGAAATACATTAGATCTCAAGAAGATGGAAGAATTCATGAACCTCTGTAAAGATCTCGGACAAGAGGGAGATCAGCTGCTACAATTCTTAGCGAAGAGGCAAGCAGAAGCTTTCGAACAGAGGAAAGGAACAAAGATAGAAAACCTTAGCGACTTGAACTTGAAGCATAGCAAGAGCGTTTAAAAGCTCTAGAAGCGGATAAGAGACGAGCCGATGAGCTAGAGATGAAGAGAATAGAGTTAAGCGCAGCTGGAACAAAAGATCTAGGATCTAGTGCAGACGCGGCAGCTAGAGGTCCTAAATAACCACCCTTTAACGAAAACTCGGATAAGATGGATGCTTATCTCGAGAGATTTGGAAGATTCGCTAAGAACAACAACTGGCAAGAAGCAGCTTAGGCCTCTCACAGGAAAATCTTTAGGATTTTACTCAAGACTTCCGAAAGAGAGGCAGATGACTACAAACAATTGAAAATAGTCCTGCTTCGTCATTATGATTACACGGAAGATGGTTACAGGAGGAAATTTCGCAATTGCAAGCCAGAGGAGGGCGAAACTCCTGCATTATTTATTGAACGGATAAAATCCTATTTGGACAAATGATTCGAGACGGCTGGTCTTAATTAATAAGGAGTATACAGATATACGAGATCTGATACTAAACGAGCAAACGCTGAATTAGCTGCCCACCTTAGAGAACAAAAGGACCTGAGTCTTCAGGCCCAGCGGATGCCGCGAAGCGATATCTGGAGACTCATGATATGAAGTTCGCCACCAAGAGACAGAGAATTCTCACACTCACAGAGACACGATGAAAACATGAAGGGCAGGGGTGGAGCCCCAGCTCATATTACCTGCTTCAAATGCGGATCTCTGGGTCACAAGGCAGCGCGTCGTCCTAGGCAAAAGACGGTTACCCAAGGAGGCAAGATTATCAAAGCAGAGGGAGTAATCCTTCACATCGCCACAAGGCTGGTTGTTGACTCACGCGAGAGGAAGACGGCAAGTTCAGAAGAGATGGACAGATACCAGTGGGTGATAGGACTTTCCTACCGATAACGAGTGTTGCGTTACAGGAGGAAGAAATTACAAACATGCCCGTGACCGATGGCTATGTGGAAAACTAGTGTGTGAAGGTGTTGAGAGACACTGGTGCAGCAGCGCCATCGTAAAAGAGGATCTTGTCCCCGAAGAAAAAAAAATTGGAAGAATATACTACCCTTATCTTAGCTGACGGCACAGTAAAGATCTTCCAGCGAGCCATGGTGGACGTGAGTACACCATACTTTTCAGGGCGATTGAAATGTGCATGAGGACGCCGGTCTTTGTCCTAATTATAGGCACCATAAGGGGAGCACGGAATATTGATGACCCGGATTCACTCTAGAAACCTTAGGCATGTGCTAAAACAACAAGAAAACGAGCTGCAGCAGAAGGTTGCACAATCTTTCTCAAGGTCACTGGGAAGTGGATATGGCTATCATAGACCGTGAGAAGTTGGTTGAGATGCAAGCATCTGATACCACTCTAGATCGCTGCAGATATCGAGAAGAGCCTTTCCAAATCAAAGGAAAGCAAGTGAAATTTCTAAAAAAGGCTGGAGTTCTCTATAGGCAGTAAACTACTCGAGGAGAGAAACAAGTATTACTAGTAGTTGTCGCGGCATATCTAAGGGAAGAAATAATAAACCTTGCACACGATTCCATTTTCGCATACCGAGAAGTTCCTCAAGAGTCAGCAGGATTTTCTCCATCTGAGCGCTGCTCTATGGACGGACTGTGCACTTTCTGAAAGAACTGTGTCCTGAGAACTTGGACACTCCAGAGGTCAAGACAAGTTATCAATATCTTTTTGAAGTGAGAGAAAGGTTGGATGCTACCCTCCATTTTGCTGGGGCAGAGCTCGAGAAAGCCCAAAGCAAAGGTAAAAAGCATTATGACGCTAAGACAAAATCAAGAACTTTCATCTAAGAGAGAAGGTATTGTTGTACGGGAGACTGTTCACAACAAGCTCTTGATGAAGTGGAAATGACCCAATGAAGTGGAGAGTGCAGTTGGTCTAAACGATTGCAGAGTAAAAATCGGAAAAGAATACAAAAAAACATTCCTTGCCAACCTGTTGAAGGAATGTTTTTTTATATTCTTTTCCGATTTATCACCAGAGATAATGAGCCAAACCACCTGAGAGTGATAATTTGCTGTCTCGCAGTCAAGGAAGATGATCATGATAAAGAAATTTTCGAGCTGAATGAAATAGTGCACAAAGAGAGTTTGGAGAGCATCAACCTGGCCCCGAATTTAACCGAGGAGTACCAAGAGGAACTGGCGAAGCTTGTAGATGAGTTCAATGATCTCTTCACATCAGATCCTGGAATGAGCGACGTGATACAACACCAAATCCAGCTGACAGTACCTGTAACCAGCAAACCATACCGACTCCTATATGATAGGAGGCAGGATTTAAAGACGGATATACAGGAGATGGTTGACCTTGACATCAAAAGAGAATCTGACTCCCCTTACGCGTCTCCTATCGTAATTGTTAAGAAGCCTGATGGATCGAATAGGTTTTGTATAGATTATAGGAAGTTAAACAAAATAGCCGTTTTTGATCCAGAGCCCAATCCAATAGCTGAAGAGGTTTTTCATAAATCAGTGGCGACAAGTTCATCTCAAAAGTTGATCTGAGCAAGGGATATTGGCAGATCAAAGTTTTGGAGGAAGACATCAATAATACTGCCCTGTGACACCGGACGCCTACTTGGAGTTTCTTAAAATGCCATTTGGCATTGTGAACAGTGGGTCTACTTTAAAGCGAGGAATCAATCGTATCATTGGAGACATGGACAATGTTCTTTTCTACTTGGACTAAATTTTCGTCCACATGCAGAACTGGAGTGATCACATGAAGTCCTAGCGAAATCTCTTCCAACGTCTTCGACAAGCGAAATTCAATATCCGACCAGCAAACGCATCCTAAGGATTAATTACGTTGGCTTAATTGTTCCTATTCACTAACAAAGGCCTATTTCATGATGAGGATGTCCTGTTTTCTCTTTTAAAGAACTAAGCAAATTGAAACATTAAGTACGGATTGAGCTGTAGACAAGACAGGCTTTCCTTACACTTATGTAACTGTTAAGAAAAGAAAAGGGGGGGGGGGGGGTTCTTTAAGATACAGAGAGGAAGCGAAGGTGACTGGGGCTGGAGATTAAGCTCTTTTTTGAAGGTTGAAGAGGGTTACATCCAATTGAATAGGTTTAATTTGGTTTGGCTGTATTTATATTCAGGCCTATACTCTTTAGGTTTTTGATAAGATTTGTTGCTTATTTCTACATTTTAGTAATGGACTTTCTTTTAACTGGAATTTTTTTTATTTCTAATATTCACAGCAGTCGTACGTTTGAACTTTGACTCTTAGGTACTTAAGGTTTTGAGAAGTTCGTCTTTCCACATCGGCTCATATCTTTTTCTCTGTCTAGAAATATAGCGCAGACGATTATTTCATTCGCTTTTGCATTTTTAATACTTTTCTAAAGACATCATTAACTTTGATTTAAAGTTTGTTTATCTCTGTGGAAAACTCTTTGAATTTGGTTGATAGATCGTTTGTTTCTGGGTGGTAGATAAGTCTTTTCTAGTGATAGTTTCTATGGTTTGGCGGAAATCGGACGTTAACGATCTCGCTATTAATGTGTGGCTGAGTTGTTTTGATATGTTAGCGGAGGTCCATATGTCATTAAATAATCTCATATTGTTTGTTTCATAAAGGTTGACTAATCAATTATGCATATGCCAGAGCATCTTCACCGGGTATTGTTTACATTGTTGTCGAGTGTATTTTGCAGTTCTTTGCCGTTGGAACCCTGTAGTTCTCGACTGTACCTTCGCACAGTTCTAGGTGATGTGTAAAATGCGATTTCAGTCTTTGATACATGTACTCTCCTTGTGTTTCTTAAAAATTGGAACAAGGTCTCATCGCTGTAGCCGTAGTAATAAAAAAATAAAGCATCAAATGCTTAACTAGGTGGGATCAGCTTTTGTGTGAATTCCTGAAGTATAAAGAGACAGTTCCAAATCACTAGTTTCATGTAGTTCGAGAAAGAGAGAGCGAGAAAGCGAGAGAGAGAGTCAGTTTTACGTCTGCAGGAATTTACATTGGTGTGAAATTTGTTGTAAGAAAGGAAATCATAAAATGTGTACTAGCTCTCCTTGGTTTGAATGTTGAATGGAAATCACGATTTTGTAATAATACTGACGAAACTAACAAGGTGAAACGTTTACATATTGAATTGATAATAAGTTTTGTTATTTCTTTTTTTGTCCCGTAATTATAAAGTTGTGTGCCTATTTCCTTTTCGACAAGGCAATAGAGACAGATAAATGATAGGGCGAGAGCGAAAAGGGGAGAAAAAGGCAGGAAAAAAGAGACTCCGAAGAATAAAAGCTTAAACATTGACAAACATAGATGGGCGATTAATCAGAGAAGGACAATTTTAATCTATAGTAAATGAAAACGAGATTAAAAGTAATAGAAAAAAGAAGATAAAGTGAAAGAGAGCTAAAAGGGAGGCAAAGAGTGAGAGATCATTGAAGAAACAGAAACAAAGAGGGAAAAAGTTATAGAAAAGAAAAAAAGAGTAAAAGTGCTTCAGAGAAAGATTGAGGGTTAGAGAAAGAGCGAGTACAGAAACATTTAAAGAAAGAAGAAAAAAAAGGAAATGAAAAAAGGGCAGTGAAAGAGAGAAAGATAGTGAGCGAGAGAGAGAGATAGACAGGGAGGGAGGGAGAGAGAGAGAGAGAGAGAGAGAGAGAGAGAGAGAGAGAGAGAGAGAGAGAGAGAGAGAGAGAAAGAGAGAGATGGGGATTTAAGAACAATGGTAAACTTTCTTTTCTCCATATGTAAACTACATGCAAATACTTACTCAATAATGTCCAGATGAGCGTCTGCCCACCATAGTCTGTTAGTGTCAAAGTCAATTGTGAGCGCATTAGGCCAGCCAAGCTTTTCGGTGATGAAGGAAGCACTCAGATTTCGACCATCCATTCCCATGCGACCAATATTGGGTGGGTTTCCCCAGTCCGTCCAGTACAGAAATCTGCAGTGACACAATTATAACTCACAGCGTGAGACGAGTGAGGCAGACGATTTTTTAGGATTGTATTATTAACTGGCTACAGGCATTAACCTTACCCAGTAAACAGAACTACCACAGTTCAAACAAACATTTACAAATGCAGGTTATGGTTGGCCAAAATAAGGCAATTGTCATTAAAGAAAAACTATATTCAGACGGAATTAATACGAATTCTGCAAAAAATTGATTGCCATACGCATCTCAATAAATCGGGTAAAAATGCTTAACGAATTTTATCAAACGTTTTGAACTGAAAGCAAAATTGTAAGCGGTTCCGAAATTAAACACAATTTCTTAGGCCGAAGTTCAGAACAAAAGCCACATATTCAATAGAAGCGTACAGTAGAGTATGGCTTCAGCGGGAATCATAGTTCCAGGAGAAAACTCCCGCTGTAAGCAAGTTCCCGCCCTAGGAATGCAAAAGGGAATACCAAAACAATCCACATGACTGATTACCTCCCTTGCATATCAATAAAAGTAACGTGACCGCTAGGCCTAGAGAACTTTGGTTCAATGTTTTTGTGCTCTCCATTTTTGTTTTAATTTCTATTGTGCCGCAGTTTAAAGATCTTTTCCGAATTAAATTGCCCTTCCTCTCTCACATCGTCTCAGAGCTCGGTATTGGCATCTGGAGAATTTCTAGGTTTACAGAGGCTATTATAAATTTGGGCAAAACGGAAAAAAAGAGTGTTGCATGCTGTGCCCACCCCCTTCTCCTTACCCCTCTTGCAAACCACCCAAGGCTTTGTTTTTCTTCAATCAAATGAAAGTGTGCGTACAGTTCGTGCTTTTGTCCCCGTCACCGAGATTCCTGTCAGCAGTTTGGATTTCGCTTTAGCTGCCACTTTTGGCTCAGTGGATTCATATCAGAAGATGTGTGCGCGCATGCGCCGCGAACTTTGTGAGCAATTCCTTTGCCCGAGTCACCTTCCAGAATCATCACATGTCATTGGAGAATATGTGCACTGCCTACGTAACACTAAGAATCTTCGTAATGTGTGGAGTTTTACGTTATGTAGGAAAATCAAACGGGCGGGACTAAAATTATTCTAACATGCTAACACCAATGATACGTTGGCCTCTTCTGAGCAACCTCTCAGTTATTCTTATTGGCACTGAAACTGTCAATATCACGACCCCTTACCTACTACGTACTGTACACTTTGTACATGTAGCAGAAAGAATGTTACAGCCATGTTTATTTTAGGCTTTAGCAATGCCGAAAAGATTGATGAAGGGCGGCGAGTGAAAATTGACATCAACAAGGCCATTTGATTTTACTAGACACATAAAAGAAAAGAACAATCAACATAATCGTTTATTTTAATAAAAAGAAATGGGACTTTCAACTGTTACCTCTAGGATTATAAAACGGTTGTCCTCACCATATAATAGTTCATCTATTATCTTTTTCATGAAGATAGCCAACTCTTTCACACTTTTCATTGACTTCAGAAAGCTGAACTTGGTCACTATGTTTGATGCAGAACCCATATCAGCACCAGAAAAATTATCAGAAAAAATGAATAAAGAGAAAATTTTAAGTCGAAATCAGCCATAGATAATGGCATATGCCTTTGGCTGATGCCTGTAAACAATAAACTCCTTTGAAGCCTCACGTGGACTAACTACATGAAATTCGGATTTTGCGCTGCAGAATGTAGATTCCAGAATTAGAGAGGAACGAAACGTAGGCCTACACTTGACTTCTTACCATTCGTTACATTTTGCTCTGCCGACGTTTTGATAATTAACGAAATGTGGGAAAAACACGAACATTGCATAATGAACAGATTGAAATAGACACAAAGTGCAAACTTGACGGTTAGACCATCCAAAACTAACATAATTATGATGCACCACTGGTGTCTCCCTAAGTCATTTTGTATCCAAAGTTTGTATTAGACTGGATGAGGTAAAATAAAAACAAATCAGAAAATAATAACCCCGTAACAAAGAAAGAAATATGGCACGTTGTTCTAGGCCTTCTAAATTATTACAGAAAATTCATTACCTACCTTAGTTGTACAGCCACTGACCGATTTGACCAGAAAAACAAAGCAAAAAAGCTGGGTCTCAGCTTGCCAATACAGCTAATACCAGCTTTAGCAAGCACTAGCATCCATATCAGTAAAAACGGTGCCAAACCTCAAGAAAACAGTAAGACATTTTTTTTTCAACGTTTATCTTTCTTTATATCACATCTGCCCATTATTATCAAATAGAATATTAGATACATGTTATATCTTATCTGCCTAGGTGCCTGGCCTTTATGGGTGTTGGAATTACACAACTTTAAAAGTTATGAAGTGAAAAGCCAATTTTTTGTTGTACATAAAATTCTTGATTTAAGTCTATTAAAAAGATTTAAAAAAAAAGCAATGCATAATTGCCGAGTTGCTACATTTATTGCAATTTTTGCACTGCGTTATTTAGTTTCATAGAGATAATTAAAGTATCCCCATGAACTAAAAACATGGTAAAATATTGCCCTATTAAAAAAGAAAATTCTCTATGAGTTTCCGCATTACCCATATTTGATGATTTATATGCAAATGAAAAATGTGGCGCCATTATTTTGTGTAAAAGATAACAGATACGTCTATACCATGCATTCACATAACATTCATTTGTTCAATGCAGTTCATGCTCGAAATGTTTGTGTTGGCTCGATAGATTGACATACAGGAATTGTAATACACTGTACGCAAATACAGAGTAAACAAATTAACTTCGATTCTTCGTCAGTCAGTTTTTTAAACTATGAAATAGGAACATCACGATTTAATTAGAATCAATCTAGGCTCACTTAAAATCTGTTTACAATCAGCGCACGAAATGTGCACTCCAACAAATCCAAGTTTCAACGCTTCTCATGTTTTTTTTTCACAACCTAAATAGAATGCCGTGGTTTAATAAATAAACAAGGCAAACCAGAGGGCAGAAAGAAGATCAGATGCGAATGAAATATTGAAGGAAGAGTATTAACACCAATCTTTGAGGAGTAATGTGTATCTAAGGAAAAACCCCACACTTTGAAAAATTGAATTATAAAACAGTAACTATATCAAACTTTTAATTTGAATTTGCAAAGGAGCCTACGAATCTCACATACTTGATAGTTATATACTAAAAACACCATTCATCTCTTTGCGATTTCTGCCATCCACACCACTAACTTCCTGCTTCTATTCCACGTGGGCCTGCTGTTGCTGACACTACTAACCGAAACCTAAGATAAGATCTAAAAGCTCCGGAAAATTCTGAACGTATAAAGTTAAGACTCGATAGTCTGTGATGTGCGGGGTTGTGGATAAGTAGAGGAAAAATTCTCCTGGATCCGAATCAACCTTCATCTGTAGCATATAGAATTTAGATGAAGCCTCAGTATATATAAAAAAATTTAAATCTCAATGTAATTGTGGAAGGAAATACTTGTCCCTATACTATCTAAATACGAGTACTACTACTACAACAACAACTACTACTATTACTACTACTACTACTACTACTACTACTACTACTACTACTACTACTACTACTACTACTACTACTACTACTACTGCTACTGCTACTGCTACTGCTGCTGCTGCTGCTGCTACTACTATCACTACTAACAATATAATACTTGAATGAGAGGATCATATAAGTGTAGTACTCATGTATAGTGTTCTTAAGAAAATCAATGCACTATTAGTGCATGGGTAGAAAAATGATCCACTTTTATAGCAAAAAGAAATTGTTAAAATAATCAAATGAAATTGATTTTATCCACCGCATGATTGTTGTGACTTTTGCTGTTGTCATTCGCGTTATGGGAATCACATTTTTGCGATTGTTTTTTTTTTAAAACTATTTTTCTTCTCTTTGTTTGATATCTACGCTTCTGAGTGGATTTTTTTTTCCACTGTGAAAAGATTTCCTTCCCTTTTTTCACACCCTGATCTCTTGCACACAAAAAAATGCAATCTTTATCTAGCTGAAAATTTTCATCCCTCAAAAAATAATTCAATCTATTTATTGAAGTATTGGCCTTTCCATGCCATATTAGCAAATACTTTTGACATTCATATTAAATGACTGACCCGTTGAAGGGATGCACAGCGATTGCCCTTGGTCTTCTGATTCCTTCGCTTAGTAAAGTTAGCTGCGATGTCCCATTCATCTCAGCTACACTTATGGCTGACCGTCTTCCATCCACCCAGTAGAGCTTCCTACAGTGAAACAGGAAATTTGTACAGTCAACAATACTCAAGTGTAAAAAGTATATATTGGGGGCAAAAAGAAATATTGATATATTTTTCTATAGAAACTCGTCATGATAAAATTAAAGTTTACAACGTGGTGAACAATAATGGAGTCAAGAGAACTTGAAAAAAAATGAAATTCACCTTGCTCACTAGGGGACAGAAAGACAGGTAGAGAGCTAAAGAACTGGAAAGAAAGGGATCGAGAGTATGAGAAAAAAGATAAAGAAGAAGAGAGACGGGAGACAGGAGCAAGACAAGATCAGTCAGACACACACAATGTCACATTCCCTTAACATTGACATTGAAATGGTAAGAAATTGATAAGAATTTTTTTAAAATAAATGCTTAAGATATCACAATCCTTACAAACTTAAGAAGTAATTTCACGTTTGGTACCTCTCCTCAATGTGAAATTAATATAAAATATTTAATTGGACTTTTAAGACCAGACCGACTGACAATTTTCACCATCTATACAATAAGTCGATCTAAAAATGCGACAGTAGAACTACGTCTACAGGCAGTGAAAATTAAGTGAGTGTTTACGCAGTTTTATGATCTTTATAAAACCTCAGATAAGCAGCTCTTCTGCAGCAGAGATCATCTTTTGCCTATGGTGAGCATTCGTCTATCATCTCAGTCAAGTGAGGATATATGTAGAATGCTCTGTTCCATGAATTAAATAACCAGATTCTTTCATTTCAACGCGAGAACGTTAATGGTAAAATTTAAGTCGTTGATGAGAAAAGCAATAATCCTCAAACTTAATTATGTCCGCTAACACTGATGTCATATGATTTTGCGTTTCCCAGAACTTTGGCGCTGAATTCTCAAAATAAAGCAATCTTGCTCTTGGCTGTCATAAAATAGAACGAAGCTATCAAACCTGGCAATCCAGTCCACAGAGATGCCCTCCACGCTGGGAACATTTTGTTTCGCCACGACTCTCTGATCAGTGCCATTGAGAAAAATGCTGTAGATGATATGCTTCTTCACGTCCGTAAAATAAATCAGATCGTTGGCGATGTCAAAATCAAGAGATACAATATTCTCAAAGCCTTGAGCAATTCGCCTCTGGCTATCTCCCTCTATAGAGATTTCTCGCAGATAGTAACGATTCGTGAAAACCAACCAAGGAGTAATATCTGGATGGTTTGACGAGTTGAGAGAGTCAAGCTTATGATTTCTATTATGGCTAATTAGAATCGTTGCAAAACTTATTGGTGCATCACTGATCAGTTTGTAGTAAAGTGTATCATTGAAATGGAAGCTAGTTGAGTAAAAGTCAATTTAATCGATCCTGAGTGATTAGCTGAGAGCCCATTCCAAGATATTCCTTAATCAACTCTGCGCAAGTTCTCAAAAGTTAAGTAGAAAAAGGCAATTGCTTTAGGACCTACTTTATCTTATTTGAACTAAAATATCAAGTTTTATCGAGACATTAAGAAAATAATTTTGCCGCGACTTGTCTTTCTTTACCCAGTGTTAGAACGAATTCATACACTTATTTGATTATTATGTTGATTTTCTTACAATTAATCACTTGACAACTTTTCCCCCCTAATTTTTGCTCCGTTTCAAGTTTAGCGATTGTAACTTAAAGAATTGTTTACTGTTCATCGATATATATAAAAAAACAAACAAGCAAACAAACAAACAAAAAAAGAATTATCCAGCGAACCTGCAGTTTCCCAACCCAAAATAAGTAAGGTGCAAATAATAAAACATGATGATGCTAAAAATAATAAAATTGTCACACTATTTTGTACCGTAATGCAAATGACATACTAAATGATGTGCAGCCATCTACCTACGAAAGCACAAATATCATCTTTTGCTAAGTAAGCAGCATGCTTTTTAATGCAGTTTTAAAGAGAGACCAAGTCCTAGAACTCACTGTCGATTTTCTTGCATGTGCGGCCATCAGCGACCTTTTGATAGCCTGGGGAACACTTACAGATAAAGCTTCCAGCAGTGTTCTGGCACTGCTGAGAGCACACGCCCGCCTGCTCTTCACATTCGTCGATATCTGAAGACGTTGGTTGAATCGATATTATTACATTAAGATAGAGACCATTTGGAAATTATAACTTTCCTGCACAGACTTGCATTGCAAAATTTATAATTAGAAAATTAAATAAACTGAGAAATTAAAAAAAAAAAACATGCTTAACTTTCAACGATATCAAGGGCGTCTTTTTGTGCCTTCTTGATAGCGCTATACGCTCTATGATATTATGGCAGATTTAACAACGTTTTGTTACCTACTTTTCTTCAATTGCTAGTAGTAAAAAAGGTTTAACAGATCCTATAATATTTTGGTAATATTTTTTTTTGTTTTCATCAGTATGAGGTTTGCATTTTGAGTTGATGAAACCCACCCCTCTCCAGCCGAAATCCTCTGATTGCAAGGACTCACCTTGTTTAGGACACAAATCTAGTAACAGTATATAAACTAGCATCAATACTTTGGTCTCGAGCACCTAGTCACATTCAATGCTTTCGATGCCACCGTGGTGGTCAATATTTTTATGTTATGAAGTCGCATCTACAGAATAATACCGCCAGTCAATGCGATACGGAGAGAGAGAGAGAGAGAGAGAGAGAGACA
>JAWDGP010001630.1:30000-40000 GCA_033675545.1 Elysia crispata | reverse complement strand
AGTAGCAATATCTAAATCCTCGGCTGAGTGAGTATAAAGCCGAAATATCAACCTATAAAGACAAAAGAGATAAACCTTAAAAGAAACAAACTAAAGCCCCAAAAGGCACAAAAAGATAATCTAGAGACAAAATGCACTGAATTTTCGTAATATCAGCATGAAAATATTTATTGGAAATGAGACAAGAGTGTGTCATTTCAATTGTATGTTATTTTCATCAACAAAATACAACAATGCATGTGATGGAAAACTCCATGAACTCGAATAAAAGCCATCCAGAGACGATAAAAAGTGATGGCTAAACTGCGAACACAAATTGTAACAGAACACATTTGTCACTCCCATGGATGTATTAACGCTTCAAATATATCTTAGCAACACGTCTTTTAAAAAGTCCAAGTAAGTCAAAACAAAGAAGGGGCGCACCAGAAGCAAAGTAATTTTTACATGATTTATTTCTGAATATTTAAAAAAAATGCTTTTCTGTAAAGTTCCCATCGATTGCAGCTTTAATTGATTGGCTGGTTTTTATTTAAGACTAGCTCTTACTAATGTCGGTGTAATCTCAACAGCCACAGAGACTTTGACACTTTGGTTAAGCTTCAGTGAAGGGCTGGTTAGATGCGACCCAACGTGACCATCATATAGCCCAGTGCTCTCTACCTGCTCAGCTTCCTGGTACCCTTATTAACTGCGTAAACATAGCGCTCAAAGAAATCCTCTTTTGTTTTCGAATTAGCTCAGTGGCATTTCGATCAAGGCTACTACCATCTATCTAGGCTAGATATCTTTGTTCGGATCAAAATTTATGCTCGATCGACCCCTAAGCCTGATCACTCGTCACGTGGTGTTACGTGGTCACTACTGGACGGTAGTTCGTCTAAAGAGGATAGATATGTATGCCATATCTATCCTCTTTTTTAGTCAAGACTGAAGTCAAGTTCGATGACTGCTGGGCAATTACATGCCGGATAATTATTCACTAATTTCTCAAAAAACTAAGCTTAGATTCATGATTCTCTTTGATAATAAGCAGTTTTTATTAGCAGATAAGAGAAAATGTATTCAATTCTTCAGAAAAAAGTTGAGTTTTAAAATGAAGGCAGACGCAAGATAGTGCCCGGTACTACACAAAGATTTTAGAGGGGAAACTCTGTGTAAATATCACCATTGCAGGCCTCGGCCTCACAGCGGAACGGAAAATCTGTCACGCAGGAAAACCGCCTCTTTGCTATAATATGTGTCCAAGAAATAATCTCGACGTGGGTTTCCATCTTTAAGCTCTACTGTGGAACTTGTTTGTGAAATAATATCACCCAGGGTTAACGATAGTTCTCGTCCGCCGCACCCCACTGAGTCGGCTATGGTAGCTTAAGACTCATTGCATTTTCCTAAACAATACATGGAAAACATTTAAATGAAAAAATAATGAATTATAAGATAAGACAACAGAATCAACGGGAATTTGTATCTTAGTAAGAAGAAATTCGTTCCTAATAATCGAACAAGTGCACCTACATGTATGCAGAGCATATTTTGTTAAGCCAACAAACTACGCAGAACCTGTTTGCAATATATCAAATTAAATTATGTTAAATGACCCGTATTTGAAAAAAAATATATATTTAACAATTAATTTATGTAAAAAAGAATGTGATTTCAAAATTTATTGAGATCGAAGAATAGATTTAAAACCGATGAAGGCCTAGATTTAAATCTAGGTGCTAGAAATACAGGTACTGCAATCTTAAATCTGGATCTAAATTTTAAAAATTGATTTTAGATTCTTTTTAAGATATCTAGGGCTTGGTTATACGAATGTGGCTAAAAGTTTTTAAATTATTCTTCGCTTTTTGTTTTAAACCAAAGTAGGCCTACTGAAAAGTTTTGTTACTATTTAAGCTTTAACTCAGGCAATAGATTCGCTTAATTTGGAGTCGATATTAGCATCTAAAGCAGGGGTCTCCAAACTTTTCAATATAAGGGCCACATTATATATTTCCCATATTTATGCGGGCAGAAGAAATAAAAAGTGAAAAAAAGAAAAGCAAACAAATCAATGCCTGTTATTTAATTTCCTCAAAAATTAAAGTATAAACATAAGACAATTAAAACATATCTTGTTGGGAAAAAACCAGAATAAACGAAATAGATTCCTGCCTATAGTTTTATGCAACAAAATTAATGTGACGAATGATACTGTCGTTTTGACTTCAAAATTTCAATAATTTTTAATAAAATCAGGTTCCAGATTAGATGAGCCAATTATAAGAAATGATTTCAAATGATCATCAGACAAATTAGCTCGATAGTTAGATTTCACATACTTCATTTGGAAAATGTGTGTTCACACAAGTATGTTGTACTAAATATGGACACAAACTACAAGCAACTTTATCAAATTTGGAAACTGATCTTGCTGCAGGCATTTATGAGACTCAATCAGATGTCCCTCTCTATCCTTATCTTTCAGTGTGTCATCTCCCTGGAGATCAATAATTTCCATTTGAAATTGAGCTGGAAGATTTTCAGCATTGCAGTCAAGTGGATTATGAAAGAGCCTAATCTCACTTGCTTTCCATCAAGGTCAACAATCCGCTCCTGAAACTGTTTTTTTCAAATCTGAATTTATTTTGTGATATTCAACTTTACCCTGTGCATGAAATTTTTTTCACAACATGGAAAATAAGCAAAATTCTTAACTTTCAAATAGTCTTCAAGTAGCGCAAGTTTTGCGCTGAATGCCTTGAAATGAAACAAAGCAGTCATTGATCAATTTGTCTTGCCTTGCAATTTCAGATTCAATTGATTCATATGGCCTGCCATATCTGCAAAAAATGCCAATTTCAAAATCCATTCACATTCTGATGTTGGCTGAGGCTTATTTTTCTCAGTGAGAAATAAATCAATTTCGAATCTGAGCTCGAAGAAATGCAGCAAAACCTTTCCACAACTAAGCATCTAATTGCTGTATAAAAGGCAAATCAACAAACTCGGCATCAATTTCTTTAAAAAAAAATCACAGAACTGTCGATGAATGAGTGCATGAGATCTAATGAAATTAACTACAGAAACAACAGGTTTCATGACACAACGCAAATCAAAATTTAGGCACAGTGCTAGTTGATGGATAGACAATGCAGAAAAATGAGTTTGAGAATTCTCCAACCTCACAAGCTGTTGTAATTTGCCCAATCAAACCCTTCTTTGTCCCAGACATATTCTTTCCTCCATCAATTCTCACACACTGCACTTGTTTCCATTCCAATTTCCAGGTTATATTCTATCATAGTTTTACTTACTTCATTGAAAATGTTGTTGTGTGCATGATGTGAACTGATACTAATTCTTGGAACACATTCACTATCAACACTACGAAAAATCAATGAACACTAAGAGCTGAGAGTACAGGGATTTATTTGGTGGACCGGATGAAATTATATGCCTGGCCGGATGTGGCCCGCGGGCCATAGTTTGGAGACCCCTGATCTAAGGTCTGGAGCGATTAAATTTCAAACTTGGTTATTTTAAGGTCAGGAGCCCCGGTCTAGACCTATAAAATCTTACTGGGCTTTTTTTCTTTTCTTTTAGAACAGTGGGATCTTTAGTTAGACTACTTAGCATTGTTACGTGGGTGAGACGAGGGGCGGTAAGAAGAGGCTAAATGGGCGCTAGTCAAGCTTGAATGGAGGTGTTTATTACAGTCTTGTATCTCTTAAAATATTTGCATTTAGGTATTAATTTTTGGAACAGCATTATTCTAAAAAAGTGCTTTGTTGAAGTTATTAGACTAAGGGTTCACTGTCATCGAAAATACGACTTTATTACAGTCCTCTTCAGCCTCTTTGAGGACATCATTATAAAAATCTTCGGCTGATTCAGGGACAGAAAAAAATGTCATGAGTTTCCTTACATCATCTGCCTTCGCCTTTTTTTCATGATTTTATTCTCATAGAAGAAGTGCCTGGTCCAAAATGTCAATTTTTCCACTCCTCCTGTTTCAGGACGGACACCATTGTTTTGTCGCACCCCTACTCTAGTGCGTTTTGAATAGGTCATTACCTTCTATTCCGAAATATTGAAAGGCTGCTTTGTCTTGCAAAGTCATAAATCTGCCTGTCCTTGAAAACAACACGAACATGGCCGAATTCTCGGAGTATATTGAAATACTCTTGAGGACCGGTGTCGTTCTCCAACTGGCGGTATTTTTTCTCAACCCCTCCAAACACCCTGTCAGGGGGGAGGTAGCTGTGCCCACGAATTGGAAAAACATGGGTGATTGTCTCGGAAGATTTTGCTTTTTTTTTGCCCTGTGCATGAGCAGCACCATCACAGTAGAGTTTTTGTTTTGGCCAGGGCAAGCGTCGTTGTACAGGCGAAGATATGAGGGGGTGTTGATAAATTCAGACTCGAGTTTGGCAATGAAGTCATTCAGGGCTGACGCAATTTGGTTAGAGCCCTTCCCGCTCTCTGTCTCCAGCCACGTGTAAATAAACACATTGTCTCGGTTCTGTGACCACCCGTGTCTAACAAAAGTGAGGTTGTACAACCAAACCTGTCGTGAGTAATACACCTCACCCACGCTTAGTGGCTCTCTCGACACTTGAATGAGGAAATAAAGTTGATGACAGATTCAGTCTGGCGTCTAACCTTTTCCTGCTACTTGGACCCCCCTCGGCGCGCCTGCAGGAATTTGCCAGTCTTGCTAGTAGTTGCACTCATGCCTCGGATACGCAGAATAGGAAGCAGAAGGTTTTAGAACACACTGCTCCCGTTGCCCTATCTTTGCGGCGAAGTATATAGGATAGTGATGATCTGGTGGTCTTCTTTGCTGAATTTTCTTCTCGCGACTTGACATACTGCAGCCTGAACCTATCCTGCTCACATTTGGAGTTGTTATCATACGGGCTGTTGAGGAATTCTGAGGATAAAGATTTTTTCATAAAAACGTTAGCTTTCAATTTTCATAAATAGTATGGGGAAGAAAGAATGAAAGAAGCAGAATGAGGAGGAAAACAGAACGAGAGAAAAAAGAAGGGAGTATAAAGTAAGAAAGTAGGTAAATAACCTTGGAAAAGAGGAGAGGATTACATAAAAAAATTCTAAATTTTAACCAAGCTTTGAAAAAAAAATGTTTTAATTCTTCAGAATGAGATCACCTTTTTTTTTTTTTTTTTTTTTTTTTTAATTTTGGTTTGGATGAAACTAATCATTGGAAAGTGTGTAGAAAGAGTCAAAAAGATCTTGATCTATGTCTTTGAAAAATTCATGTCAGGAGTTGTCACCGCCACTCCGAAACAGGTGCCACCTTGATCTCCACAAGATAGCTTTTTAAAAAATCTAGTGACGGCTATCAGATTTTAAATTTGACAGAGTGTCTCAGTGTAGATCTGCATTATATGACCTTGATTTTGATAAGAGTTAAAGGATTCTAGATCTTGATCTGGAATCTTATCATGGCTCTAGATCTAGATTAGAGATTAAGGATTCTAGATCGCCACTCCGATACAGGTGCCACCTTGATCTCCACAAGGTAGCCTTTTAAAAAAATTTGTAATAACTGTCACATTTTAAATTTGACAGAGTGTCTCAATGTAGATCTACATTATTATGACCTTGATGTAGATAAGAGTTTAAGGATTCTAGATCTAGATTTGGAATCTTATCATGACTCTAGATCTACATTGGAGATTAAGTATTCTACATCTAGATCTGGAATCTCATCATGACTCTAGATCTAGATTAGAGATTAAAGCAGGAAGGACACTAGTCCACTAAATATAGATCCAGATCCAGAGTTAGTGAAGTTTATTGCCTAATTACTTACATGTATCTGGTTCTTCTATTATCTACCTTGATTCTCTAGATTTATAATTCAGATCTAAACCTAGATCTAGAATCTATACTAGGTATATCAATCGATCTTAGGCACAGCTTACCGTGAATATCTTCCAACGTGAAAGTGGCAGCCACACAGCGCTTTTTGTTGTGATGGCAGTCAATCGCAGGGGTATTACAACTTTTGTTGTACCTTTTGCTCTTTTTTTCACCTTTTTTCCATATTTTCTTTTCTTTCCTGCCTCTTCCGGGCCTAACAGGTGATGAAAATTCTTCCTTTTCCTTTGCTCTTTGTCTAAAAATTAAGTAAGTTCTAGTCAAGAATCTAGTACCGCTTCACGTTGTGGTCAGCCAAAACTTTTGTTTTACTGGGAGTCTGAAAGAAGTGAGTATGAGGACAATTCTGCGCGAGTAAATAACGCAGTTTTGGAAAATCAGGACGCCTTAAGATACCAAGTTTTGGAAAACCACTAGAATTTCCTTAGTCTCTGAAACAAAGAAATACACTGTTTTGATGAGCCACATTTACGACAGGTGATACTTGGCTTTACAAAGTGTTCGATTACCCTTTAATCTCGATTAAAAAAATCAAGTTACGAAGTTTTGGAAAACCACTTTTCAATTGTCCTCTTAAAGAAAAAAACAAGAAAAAATAGAGCTTAATTGAAACGCGAACATTTCTCGTTGTAATAGCTGTAAGAACCTGTGATCAGTAAGCAGATATATAGGGTGACCTACTCAATGGGCAAGATGTGCTACTCTAACGGGTTAATTAGAGTTATGACTCTGTTTCGTTGGAACTCCTCCATCTCTAAAAGATGACTACAACAACGAAGATGTGTTCTCAAAAGCTTTGAATAATCTCGACGTTTTCGCAGAAAACGAAAAAGCTTTTCACCACGTTATATACTCTTACTTTTAAGAAAGAGCTCTAAGCGGGAAAAGTAGAGTATTATATCTGCTTGTCTTCTTCCGAGAGACTAAATACACCGTTAGAGTCCTTAGAAGAGGAGATAAAATAACGTTTCAACCCCCTGTCCCCACTCCACCCCCTCCCCTTTTTTTAAACAGAAGGGGTACAATCTTGCATGATTTCAGCTGGGATTCATGAACTTTTGAGTAACGTTGAAGAGTAAAATCCGTAGAGTCTGGTCTTTAAATGAACATGCGGCGTGATCTTTAACAGAGTTGGACAATTTATCATGTTGCGCTTGTGTACTCACTAAGTTTATTTACGAGCAAAGTAAGCTCCTTCACTTGTTTCTCAATCATTTGTAAACTATATAGAATTTTAAATTTATAGGCAGTCATGAAGCGTAAATCCCGGATGGTGATGAATTTGTTTATGAGCTGTTAACCTGCACAGACAACGTGGCCAATCTTTAAACCAGAGCTGACTGAAAAGAGGCTATCCTTGACACACCATACTAGTGTAACAGCAATTTATCACAAAGCGTCGATGGGACATGAGAAGGCAAATCATTGCCGTGCAATTGACGGTGACATCATGTAATAATGTTTATGTAATGACGGTATGTATGGACTAAATACTGAATCTTTCTTGTCAATTAGACTGATGTGAGAAGAATTCAAAATCGATGAAAGAGTATAACGGACCGATGATCCCATGCAAGAAGTCGCTCATGACTCTTTCAAATTAAGACTTCATCCTTTCGACAGACATGGCCGATGACATTACATCAGTATCGTCATAATGCTCAAGGATTGAGTGCCCAAGATTCGCGAAAAAGAAAGGATGCATTTATACTTCTCTATTAGATAGATTCAATGGATGATTTTAACTTTACCACAATTGTAAGGTCCGAAGGAATCCCTAATGATTTCCTAGTGAGTCTGTTGGTCTTAGGCTCTGTTGGTGTATGGGCAAGTGTCATACATAGACACTGGCCAGAAAAGTATTTACATGATCTGAAGCCACCCAACTCCGAACCTATTCTGTAGTCCACCTTTATCAATCACAATTAGGCCTTTAGTTGCGAGCTCTGTAGTTCCTGCTAATCTCTTAGTATCTTTCAAAGAGAGCGTGGCACCATCTTCCAAGGTCACTGAACTGGTTCATGGCAGACTTATGAATATAGATGAGACATTTATTTTGAATTTACTGAATGAAAAGCAACGAGAGTGTTTTAGCTTAAATTTCAACCAGCACCAAATCATGAAGACGTCAAGGCGACTTAACATTAGGCTTGTTTCGTTCTCTTTGAGCATAACGGTGGTGTCATCCATTAATGCTTTCGAAGAAGATATGCAGCACCACGGCTAAGGTTTGCCGGACTTGCATATATCCTTTCCTACTTTCAATATGGATTGTATAGCCATAACGACAATATTTGATGGCGATTTCAATTTGCAAGTTGATTCTAATAGTTTTGTAGCTACTGGTTGAGAAGTATTCATCTAGAATAGCTTGTAATCTAAAGAGACATGATGCTTCCTGAGGGCCAGATGGATCATTTGATGTGACACCGATCATATACGTTTGCCAGATCTAAACATATATTATCAACATTGAGCTCCATTTCTTCAGAATTACATGGCCCCTCAAATCATCGGCGCGTGTTGCTATCAACCTAAAACTTCAATTGACTCTCGAGTTCTTATCTCAGAACTGTAAGAGAACCAAATCTTGCTTGCTGGAGGAGTTTTCCCGCGAATTGGAACGTTCCTGGTTCTTCTTTTGTTTCCAGCTATCCTTAAAGTATTTTGCTGCAATCAATGTTGAGTATGGGGAATGCGATTTCAAAGAGAGTTATGTCACTTTATTTGAAGTCGTTAGTTCTATTCAACAATCAGAAGCATTTCGAACATATCAATAATTTTTGTAGTAGAATTTTCTTATGTGAAAAACTTGTTTCCCTTTTTTCAAAAATCAAATTTCACCCTAATTCGCATTTTTGTACAGACTCTCGCTTGGTACGCAAACAATGACTTTAAAGTAGATCTCATGACTTCCAGCTTAGTAGCATAACTGTTTGTGAAATCACATTTCCTATGTAGCTTTCAAGTCCTATCATTATTCAAGGAGCTCAGACTTTTTTTTTTTCGATTCTGGCGAGTTTCATTTGTTTCTGAAGGTTTTTTTTTTTTTTGTTTTTATTATTGAAGGATATTTTACTAACAATAAATGTGCAAATAAACTAAAAAAATTTGATCCGCTGTCCAAAACTTCAAGACCCAAAAAATATCGCTTTAGGAAAAAACAAATAATTATGATCTAGAATGGGATCCTAAACAGTTTATTATTTAGGGTAATAAATTTAAAATCGATTTAAAAGGAAATCTAAGAAAGAAGATCGATAGCATCTAACTCGAGATTTATCAATGGGTCAAAAAACAAAAAACAAAAAAAAACAACAACAACAAAAAAAAAATAAAAACAAACAAACCAAAAACAAAAGACAAAAAAAACTAACACCGATAGACAAAACCATCGCTATGAAATCTTTAGGCAGAGAAGATGATATAATGATAGCTCTTCTAGACCAAACAAAATAATATACCTGTATTTAAAAAAAGTAACCACGGACGCAAACTTCTATGGAATTTTATCTACTACACTGCAAAACAATGAACTATTTGTGTTATCAGCTAAAACTTGCTCCACTGAGTGTTTGTTGTTTGATATAGCCCGTCCACAACGCGCTGATCTCAGACTAATTGTTCATAATTCTCAAACTGAAGTCATGTCGAGTATGGTCGATAAACTTGAAAAGATGAGGCCTTACGCTCACCTAAATACTAAGTTAAGGTATGGAATCTGAGAAGGTCCATATGGATATTAGGGCAAATACTCCAACCCCACAAAGTCGGTACTCCTACCAAAACTACTTCATTAATGAAAACCAAAATTGAATGTATTTATTGACAATGTGATGCAATTATGTAAACTAACTAAAATAACAAAATAAATAAAAAACAGGAAAATTTTGCAATTTTTTAACTCATATAAAAAAGAACCGAGAAAACGATAGTAGGAAGAAACTTTAGGGCAGTTAGTAAGATGCGAGGGTATCCTTTACAAACTGGGACTGTACTCACTGCAATGCTGCTCGTCTGATTTATCGCTACAGTCGGGGTTCTTGTTGCATACCACATCATAAGGGATGCACTGACCGTTATCACACATGAACTGGTTCCCTGG
>JAWDGP010001630.1:0-17500 GCA_033675545.1 Elysia crispata | reverse complement strand
TGAAGCGCGCTCACGGTAAATTTAATTTCTAAGAGAAAGAGATTGAAGGAGGAGTATAACTTAGAAAGGGCGACATTGAGAGAAACAAATAAGCTTATAGGTATGGTTATGCATAGATTAATGATTTTATGGATAGATAGAAAAGTAGTACCATATTTAAGTGGAAATTAAATAAAGTTATAAATAAAAAGAGTGAAGTATACTTAGCAAGATGTAGGGACAGATAAAATAATATTGAATAGGTTGAAAAAAAAGAGAGACGAGTGGAAAGAGACATATTGGGACTGATAGAAAGAGAGAGTAAAGGAGAAAAGGACAAACATGTGAGTCAGAGAATGTATGGAAGCGGTAGGGCTCGAAAATGAGTTAGTGAGAGCGCGCATAAGAGGGAGAGAGGAAGAGGCACTTTGAGACGGAAAGAAAGAGGAATGAAACACAATTAAAATCTTACTTACATCTTTAGAGGTTGCAAGATGTACAAATCTGTGCAGAAGACAGCTTAAACCCGATCTATGTCCCCGAATCTTCAAGTATGAATGCTACAAACAATTGTGTGTGGATGATTCTTTTCAACCCGAGTGGGAAAAAATCATATCCTTGCTTCAAATGATTCCACTGAGACAGAGAAACGAAAAAAAAAGGGAAAAGAGAGAGAGAAAAAGATAGAAACAGATGGAGAAGTGAGAGAGGAAACAGAGACAGAAGGCGAAAAAGGAGGAGAGAGAGAAGAAGGAAAAAAAGGGAAAAAAGATATAGTTGTACAGAGAGATGGTGAGATCGTGTGGACAGAAAAATACCGATAGAGAGAAAATAAATGAGAGAGAGATAGACAGAGACAAGAGAGAGAAAGAGAGAGGGAGAGAGAGAGAGAGAGAGAGAGAGAGAGAGAGAGAGAGAGAGAGAGAGAGAGAGAGAGAGAGAGAGAGAGAGAGAAAGAGAGAGAGAGAGAGAGAGAGAGGAGAGAGAGAGAGACTAAAGAAATCATACAAATCTTACCAAGAAGTAATATTTTCTGAAAATATTGTTTGCGTCACATGATAAGCCTCAGAATAGAAGGAATAAAAACGTGCTCAAGAAATTAACATCTTATGTTTAGGAAGAAAAAATATTACTAAATAAAGATGGGGAAAAGATATTTCGATAGTATCCTTGTGTTATGGTTTTGCGTGCGGTAAAACCTTAAAGATCGAAAAAAAAAATAGAAAACAAGAACAACAAGAATTGTGCTTTAAAGAAAAATATGTTTGCTATAGCGGTAGTCCACTTGTGGTCACGTTGTGACGCTTCAGACTCAAGTGCTTAATCACGACACCAGGTCAAGGCTCTGCGTATTTAATAGCCATCCTAAATAAAAGTTTTCATGGAGCTGCGATGGTTATGGGCATAGATCATCCGCGCTCTTATCCGCTGATGTAGTTGTCTCGTGTCCTCTTCCTTCACAGTATAATTGTAGTAGCTCATCTTTCGATTTTTGTTCTCTCTAATGGGGTTGAAGTTTGATTTGCACAAAAAAAAATGAATTCATTTGAAATTTCTAACACGTTTTATCAGATATATTCCACTCACAATTTAAAACATATAAGTGAGAGTACAAAAACCGGTGATAAATGTAAATTATTAAACAGATCTTAAAGACAATCGTGTATCGCATTTCTGAACACTGTGCTAAGGGTAGGTGTTTTTGAAAGATTTGATACACACGCAATCTATTTAAAAAATCTAACTTTTATTTGTTTTTCGAACTATCCTCTACAATACCCTTTCGAATACGCTAATAAAGTTTACTAATTTTCCTTTTTTATAATCTAGCTTAACTGTAATCTAGTAACAATTGAGATTCAGATTAAGAATTTTTAGGACTATTTATTGCAGTTAATTGTAATTAAGTTTTATTAAAAACTGTATTTCAAGTTTCTTTCATAAACCAAACAACATTTTAATTAATGTTATATTTTGTGATACAATTATCAAAAAATTTATATATATATATACACACACACACACAAAGAGAAAGAGAGATAGAAAGAGAAAGAGAGAGATGCGAAAGAAATGTTTTTTTGCTCTAATGGATACAAAAATGAACTAATTAGAAATAAAATGAAATTTAGTCCCATCTAGCTTTAAAATAATTGCGCCATCTTCATTTCTATTAATACAAAGTTCAAGTACTTTATCACTTGTGCGTCAATAAAGTATAACGCAGTAAAAAAGAAAAGTTTTTGAAAATTTAGAATTAGTTTCCGGTATTTATTTCTTCAAAATGTCATTCTGTAAACAAATGCAAGTATTAGATTCACGTTTAAACCTTTGTAAATGTAAACATAACATCTAAAAATAATAATATTGAGGAACATTTTAAACAGTAAACTAATCAGTCTGTGTATATGCAACTTACTAGTACTTTTTGAGAAAATGGAGAAAGAAATCAATGTTACTTATATATATTTGGTTATTGTACCGTGATGTGCTAATAAAGTATTTTTTTTAACCACATCTGTTTGGAGACCACCGCTTCACTATTTGTTTTAATATAGAGACTATCTTTTCAACACATAAGACTGCGCACTGCATTGTATCTCTAGTGGATCACACCAGAATCACACTTGATTTCGGTGGAGAGACAAAACAAAAAAGGTCTATAAAAATCTAATCCATATTTCGTTTGAGATCGAAGCTTCATATACTTATCACAGTGCGATTGCCTTCTTGACAATGTATATGAAAAGAATTTTTTCAAGTGTCTGTGCATTTCAGAAGCATACCCTTGAATATGGTGGAGGGATATCTATATTTTTTTTTAATTTTCCCTTTTTCATGTAACTTTCTTCTCCACCTATTTTAAAGAACGTGTATCATGACTTTTATTTTATATGGTTATAAAAACTTAAGCAAATCGGAAATTTACGAGCGTATTAAGGCTTCTCAATTCCGAGCAATGTGAGCATTAAGAAAAAAAAGATTAAAAAACATACTCATCACTCTACACACGTTTCAAGATGAAATTTGAAAAAAAAAACAACAAAAAAAAAAGAAACATAGTTTTTGCACCATAAAAGCTCACTCGAGGATGAGTTAGTCTTTGCAGTCTTCAAATTGGATTTAGATAAAGAAAAAACAACTGAATTTTTTTAACAAACATTGAAAAAAGATGAAGAGTACCTTATGATAATGGAGGGTTCAAAGCCCGTGCATCCGTGAGAAAGCGTAGAATGTTTTGATTTTAAAGATATACGATTTCCATTGACTTTGTTATTTATTCAATGTTTTGGGCTCAATAACAAATGTATTGATACATTTTTAAAAAAGGAAACTCAAAAAGCTTGCTTCTTATTTTTTTAGCAGATTGACATTTCATCTACTTTTCCCTTCATACCTTGAGTAGACAATAATAGGCTACATGTCTCACGAATTCTTCTTTTACAATTTGTTAGAAAAAAAAACCAGTTAGTTTTATGCATTTTATGGTCGTATTCGATCTATATTTGTGTTTAATACGAGAAATTATAACTGAAAGTAATCAAACAGAAAGATTGTTTTTCATCCTAAAATTAAATACTTAAAAACTGAACAAGCTGATATTTGCAGGCATGCAAAGTGTATTTATAATTATTTTTTTTTACCCATTTATCATAAATAAGTATATTGCCTTATGAGACACACCATCTGTTGCTGTGTAATAAAACTGTGGTCCATCTATTCCCTTAAAGGAGTGGACAGAGTTACTTCCTGAAACTTCGAACTGGATGAATGTGCTGTCTTCTTTTCCGACAATGAAACCGTTATTTTCATAGGAAGACAAATTCTCAGAAATTGTATCTTGGCTGGACAAAAAACATTTCAAAAAGGAAGGAAATAAATATTAAATCTTTATTGCACCTATACAGTGGGTTAGAAATATTTTTTTTGTATTTAGGAAAAAAAAAACTTTGTAGTATCAATTAAAAAGAAATATTAAATCAAGCAAGAAAAGGTGACATTTTGTTAAAGTTATAGTATTAGGTTGTTTTTCAATTAAAACAATATCAAATAAATAGAAAAAAATACATTTATATTTCTTATATAAGACGAAATCAGTTTCAAAGAAAAAAGGCATTAAGCAGTTACTTTTAAAAAACGTTTTTATAACTTATTGCAAAGAGGTGTAAAAAAAAGTTTGGCCTTTCAACACATTTTGATATCGTAGCTTATTTTTGTTTCGGAAAAAAACTACATTTATATATAACCGAAATTTATGTTAATATGTATATATTTATTTATATATTTGTATATATATATATATATATATATATATATATATATATATATATATTACATCCTTTGTGGGGCTTTCTTACTCAGACCTGTCTAAGTCGGTTATCTGAGACATTGCTGTGGGGTATATACTGTATATAGTTATATAAACCCCACAACAGCATTCGCCTCACAAAAGCATAATCTCCTAATGTATATACTTTTATATACCCCACAATATTATTGGCATTACAAATAACATAAAATCTAAACGTGTATAAAATTATGTATGTATAATGTTACTATATTGCACAATTACATTGGCCTCAGAATAGCATAACCTTTTGTTGAATATAATTTTACACATCCAACCAAAGCATTGAGCTCATAAATACATAAACTATTAATCTACACAGTGATGTCTCCTGAAAAATCACTGACCTCGTAATAACGTATATACAGTAAGTTAACATATCGAAAAATTATCGATTATTTTTTTAAATTTGGCTTGTTTCATCTTTTTTTACTCAGCTTTTTAAAGGCTCCAGAGTTTAAACTTGATGTAGTTTTAAAAAAACTGTTGTAAACCGGACAAATGACTGGCGAGTTTAGCCTTGTAAAATTATGTAGAAAGTCTAAAACAAATATTTTTGTGGCCTTTGTATTATGGGATAAATAAAAAGATAGTGTTTACTAGATGCTAAACTAATGTTCTTTAGCCTTCTCAGAATCGTTCGCCTACACTGTAAATTACGTGTAACATCGCCGACAAATCAAGCGAAGGAAATATAAAAGCCCACTTTTCAACTTATTTCAATTAAATAGACGAATAAGTTTTATTTTATAATATTTATTCTCATAGGGAAAATCCAACCAAAAATATAACTTTATATATACATAGACAATTTGTGCAAATTATGCAAAAAGACTATAGTTTCTGTAAACAAACTGCTTCATCTTTTTTTTTCTCTCGTTTTACTCTCATTTCTATTTCCTATAACTAGTAAAACGCTAAATGCCATATTATACCCACCGCCAAGATTTTCCCTCTGCTCAATATCAGATATGGATTTTGCTGCCCCTTTCTATCAACAACAGACTTCTAACACGTAAATAGCAACATATATATATATATATATATATATATATATATATATATATATGTTCTCTAGTCTCTACTTCTTACTTATGTATCAAACTAGATCTACTTCCATTGGAAAGAATTTAAGTAAGTTTGTTTTCGCTTAAAGACGATATCCCTAAAAATTTTTAGCGAGAGTTTCCTTCTTTGAACGACTGGCGGACACAGCCTGGGCTTAAGCTTATTACTTAGTTTTTCAAGTAGAAATTACTCTTGAGAGACGGGGAAAAATTATATCTAATCTTCAAGCAATTGACATGTAGGTTAAACATAAATATTTTAAAGGCAAGAACAGGAATTCTTCTTATTATTATCAAGAACAAAACAAAAAAAGAACAGTGTTATGCATGAAAGGCGTTTGTGGCGCTCCATGACTACAGTGCAATATTGAGCATGCCGGCAATGATTTCTTGCCTGTCGCCTGTAAACCCTCTCTCTCTCTCTCTCTCTCTCTCTCTCTCTCTCTCTCTCTCTCTCTCTCTCTCTCTCTCTCTCTCTCTCTCTCTCTCTCTCTCTCTCTCTTAATTAATTGATTCATAACAGTGAACTTGTAGTCTCTTCATTCTGTCTCTGGTACTAATAAATTGTTTTAAACTACAATCTGTTGTATAACCAATCTAGAAAATGACTTGGAAAATTTTTCTGCCCGCGTTTTAATGAACAATAGAGATAGATCTAGATCAAAGCTAGATCATTAGGTTAGGCAGTCTTCTAAAGAATTATACAGAAATTTAGATCTAGATAGGATTTTGAGTGTAATATTTATTCAGTACGCATATTTGACTTCGCAAGTGCAAAATGCAAGCGATCTGTTGTCCGTTCTTAGTGTGGAACGTGGATAAATTCAAAAACGATTTACTAGGCCTATGTATCCCCTCAATCTTTGTTCTAAGTTAATCAAGGGCGTGAGTCTCGCTGACCTTTTTTATGAACATCATTTATTTGTAATAGACTAATACAATGTAATTTCAAAAAAGAAATATGAATCTTTAATTACAGTTCTTAACTCACCTTTGCTTTTCCAGACTTGTAGCTTAAATGTTCAATACATCAAGCCTATGAACGCCATGAAGATTACGGTTTCTGTATCTTAAACCCGATCTCAATTCCAAGGCCTTGATCTAAATCTCAGTCTAAATATAGAATAGAACCACTGATCTAGACCTAGATCTAGATTTTATATCTAAATTTAGACCTTTTTCCTGGATGTAATCTTGTTTTACAAAATAGATATAAATCTACCGTTCAAGATCTAAAATCCAAAAATTTATATCTTTTTCAAGGCAACCTATATTCTAAGTCGATGTCGAGACCTACAATAGACTAAAATCGGTTGAGGCTAGAAACCATTCTAACCTTGGAAAATAAATTAAAATGAATTCATATTTATCTAATTTAAGATTTTAAAAAAGTGCGATCTAGAATAGTCAGAGTAGTGTTCGTCCTGAGCTTGATAAGCAAACCGTAAATCAATTTTTTTTTGCCCAAAGACGCCATTATTCATGTAACCCGCAACTTGTTTCTAAGAAAGAAAAGCATGCTAAGCTTAGTATAAAACCTACATCCGGGGCCTGAAAAGGTCAGGAGAATCAAGACTCCAAACTGCCACAAGCGAATCAACACTAAGCATTCGGCCATTGACTTGACCGAGCGAATAAGAAGCCAAGGGATGCAATCCATGAAATAAATTGTATAAATGTGTTGCTCAAACTTTTTTATACGATTCTTTTTAGGTGAAAGTAATAATTATTTTGAAGCTTCTGAACCTATGGATATTCCGGGGCAAGTATAAGGTTCCTTAAAATTTTGGGTCCCGACAACAAGGGCAAATAAAGAAAAACACCCCCTAAAAGCACAATCTCTCTCTCTCTATCTCTCTATCTCTCTCTTTATATATATATATGTATATATATATATATATATATATATATATATATATACAGAGAGAGAGTGAGAGAGAGAGAGAGAGTAGGAGATACGAAAAAAAAAAAAAACCACACATTTGACCTCTGTTTGTAACACAAGTGTCGCTTATAGAGACTTAAGATATGATCGCCAACAACTATTTACATATGCATATGATTCTCGCAACTCAAGGCACCCGAAAGGGCTCATACGTCAGAATTGGCCACCGTATATATTTATTCTATAATATTAAGTCATATTGTCAGCACATAAGACAAGCCAAAGGTCACCGAAATTAGATTTTGTCAATAGATCTTGTTAGCATGTTTACGCATATTTCCAGAACTTAAGAGACCCGAAGGAGTACTTAGATAAAAACGTTTCTTCACGAAAAGTTTATTGATATAACAATATATAGATTAAAGGAATATATGTTTAGCTGTTATGTATAGATGTGTCATTGTCATTATTTCTTAGCAGTGGGAACAATAACAAGCGTAATAGCAGTAGCGGTATCTAAGGTTAATGCTGCTGATTTTGTACTCCTTATTATAATGCTGCTGGTGGTACTGGTTGGAAAGTGATAATATCTGTTTATCATTATAGAAATATGGTGATTCAAATAAATTTTTTTCACATAAAAATCCACATTTTTACAACTTTTTATTCAGTCTTGATAACACCATGTTTGCTTTTGGCGAGGGGTATATAAACTAGACTAACAGTCCTTTATTTAAAAAAAAAAAATCTTTGATCCAACCGTTCACGTTATACATGCCAGTTTTTAACAAATCTATAGCCTTATCTAATAAAACCTTTTTTCGTAATTTACTTGCTAGAAATAGGATATAGAACTGCTTTGATTTCCGTTCGAAACTAAATCGTCAATTAAAGAGAAACTTAAAGTAATATCGCGTACCACTAATGATATTGTTGAATAATCAGATCTATAACTAGAAAATATGTATACTTCAACAGGCTTTAATTTAGATAAATGCTAGACGTACAATTATGAGACAGAGTGGATGAACAACCTGTTTAACATTATATTATTTCGAGACAGTTGAGGTATGTGTTAGAACAAACAAGCAAATATCCTGATAGGTACCTATTGATGTCAGCTCAGTCCATCAGTTTAACAGTCTATGGCAGCTATCGTTCTTGGGGAGAAATTAACAAAGTTTGTATGTACATTATTTTGCGTAGCAGACAGTACAAAAAAATAAATAAATTAGTGACTCCGATCAAAATAATCTTCTAGAGGAGAAAGACACTAAAAATGTGTACCATTCTGACCAAAATCGCAGGGCTGATTTTATACTCAAGTTCATGTGGGAAAAATAGAAAGAAGAGAAATGTGTAGACTGAGGGCAACGGAAGGAGGGTAAATAAAACTCAGTCTTTGTGTGTGGGGTGCAACAGAGAAATAATGTCAATAGAAGAAATAAGAATTAAACATCTTTTATTCGGTTATGTCCAATAGTCTTGAAAAGGGTGACAAAGATAAAAAAAATAATCAGAAAAAAAAGACAGCCAGCAAGAGATTAATAATGATTTTATAATATTTGAGCATAAATATAATATAAGAAAGAAAAAAATGTAGAAACATCTCAGATTACATTGTCTCGTGGACATCATACCACTTCAGTGTTTATGAGAGATAGATGTATATATATATATGTATATATATATATATATATATATATATACAAATAGATAGAAATAGAGGGAGAGGGGGAGAGAGAGATAGATAGATAGAAAAAGAGAGAGAGGCGGGAGGGGGCATCTATCTCTCATAAACACTTCAGTGTTTATGAGAGATAGATGTATATATATATATATATATATATATATATATATATATATATATATATATATATATATATACAAATAGATAGAAATAGAGGGAGAGGGGGAGAGAGAGATAGATAGATAGAAAAAGAGATGAAGAGAGAGAGGAGAGAGAGATCGAGATAGAGAGAGAGAGAGGCGGGAGGGGGCATGTAGCCAGAAAGACATGCACCGGATTTCATACACAATGGTGATGTTGCGGCTAGACTGACGCTAATTTAACTGATTCATATCGGTGAACTTGTAGTCTCTTCATTCTGTCTCTGGTACTTATGAATTGTTTTAAACTACAATCTGTTGTATAACCAATCTAGAAAATGACTTGGAAAGTTTTTCTGCCTACGTTTTAATGAACAATAGACATAGATCTAGATCAAAGCTAGATTATTAGGTTAGGCAGTCTAGTAAAAAAAAAATTAAACAGACATTTAGATCTACACAGGGTTTTGAGTTTAATATTTATTCAGTACGCATATCTGACTTCGCAAGTGCAAAATGCAAGCGATCTGTTGTCCGTTCTTAGTGTAGAACGTGGATAAATTCATAAACGATTCACTAGGCCTAGGCATCCCTTCAATCTTTGTTCTAAGAGTGCCAGTTAATCAAAGGCGTAAGTCTCGCTGACCTTTTTTTTATGAACATCATTTACTAGTAATAGACTAAAACAATGTAATTTGGAAAAAAGGATACGAATCTTTAAATATAGTTTTTAACTCAGCTTTGTTTTTCTAGTCTTTTAGCTTAAAATGTTCAACACATCAAGCCTGTGAACGTCATGAAGATTACCGTTTCTGTATCTTAAACCCAATCTCAATTCCAAAGCCTAGATCTAAATCTCAGTCTAAATATAGAATAGAACCACTGATCTAGACCTAGATCTAGATTTCTATATCTCAATTTAGACCTTTTTTCTGGATGTAATCTCTTTTTACAAAATAGATATAAATCTACAGTTCAAGGTATAAAATCCAAAAATTTATATCATTCTAAGTCGATGTCGAGACTAACAATAGACTAAAATCGGCTAGAAACCATTCTAACCTTGGGAAATAAATTGAATTGAGTTCATATTTATCTAAATTAAGTTTAGATTTTAAAAAAAGCTTTCTAGAAAAGTCAGAGTAGTGTTCTTCTTAAGCTTGGTAAGCAAAGTGTAAATCATTTTTCCCCCAAGACGCCTTTATTCGTGGAACCCGCAACTTATGTCCCAGAAAGAAAAGCGTGCTAAGCTTAGTAAAAAAACCTACATCCGAGGCTTCAAAAGGTCAGGAGAATCAAGACTCCAAACTTCCACAAACTAAGCAACACTAAGCATTCGGCCATTGATTTGATCGAGCGAATAAATAAAGAAAAAGACCCCCTTAAAGCACAATATCTTTGTCTCTCTCTCTCTCTGTATATATATATATATAGAGAGAGAGAGAGAGGGAGAGAGAGAGAGAGAAAGAAAGAGAGAAACAGAGAGAGAGAGAGAGAGAGAGAGAGAGAGAGAGAGAGAGAGAGAGAGAGAGAGAGAGAGACAGCGAAGAAATGTTGGGTGAAGGTAGAGGAGTTTAACGAGAACAGTCAGGTAGTAGAACGTTAATCTGTCAGGACGAGAACACCGCGTTAAAAGCAAGCTCTGGTCTGTAATCGAGCAAAGAGAGGTTAATTTCAAGTAGCTCTGGTAACTAACTTTTACATGAACTTACATATACTTTTTACATATTAGAATATAAATATTCACTAGCCCTGGATAGAATCAGCCAGATTGTTTATCAGGATCCTGCACCAACTATGGGCGATTGGCCTCAGTGGAGACAGAGCCGCAGCCCGTACTGCTCTTATTAATTCTCGGAGACAACAGAGAAATATTTGATAATTATTATGATTAAAATAATGAGTTTTATAGTAGATAGTCGAAATAAACAGGTATGTATCGTATGGACATTTTGTTATTACCTTAGGAAAATAATGCGATGTGTTAACATTCAATCTAACTATATAACTAGCTCTATCTTATGTATGAAGTAAAATATAACTAAGTCTATGGAGTATACTCGTTTAATACCTTCTGCTATAGTACCATCGTGTCTTTGTTTATACCATCGTTGCTAAAATGGAAGTTGAGATCAATAAAACTCTAAAGTTGCAAAGAGTAAAGCGCTATTTCGTTTTAATAAGAGATGTTTAGTCCAATAATATATGTATGTATCTATCTATCTATCTATCTATCTATAAATATATATATATATATATATATATATATATATATATATATATGTGTGTGTGTGTGACTATTATTGAAAATTTCAAATGAGACGTAGTATTGATGACCTTTTTTTATCTTAGATGGTTCATTTAGGAAAATTTCATATTTCTTTGGGAAAAAATTGAAAATAAAATACAAAGGAAATAATTACACTACTATAGTAATTACGATTAAATTATATTTTTACGAGAAGTAGAATTATATGGTTTCAATACAAATTAAAATATATGATAATGCCCTGTGTTCCTTCTCTTGTTTCGTTTATTCTTTCATTATAAATTTCTATCTCCCTTTTTCTTATTTCTGTATCCTCTCATTCGGTAAATATCCCTCTGAGTCTCTGACCTTGTAATTTCTGTTATTTCCTTTTTTTTTCATTTTACAAATATCTCCCTCTCTCTCTCTCTCTCTCTCTCTCTCTCTCTCTCTCTCTCTCTCAATATTAGTGGACTAAGATTTATTTATATACATGTTGGTAACAAAATGTGTCCACAACGCAAATCTTGAGTGGTATTACATGGGTCGTAACTCACTTTTGGCAACTTTTTAGAGGACCAAAACAATTGCCTCATTCGTTTATTTTTGCTTCTATAAGTGTAATATTCATACCAAATTAATCTTATAAGATTGCCTTTACACACGTAAAATTGTTTTTAATGTAATTATGACTAATTTTGTTGTGCATGACTTACGACTTTTTGCAACGATAAATGCATTTTAAAAACAGTCGTAACTCTTCTAACGACCGCATTATCGAGATTTTTTGTATTGCATAAAGTCGTAAATGCGACTTACGACCATATTCGAACACAATTGGTAACAAAATAGTTAAAAAAATGTTTGTATTCTGTATAGAGATACGCCAAAAGTGCTACATATATATATATATATATATATATATATATATATATATATATATATATATATATATATATATATACATTTGCAAAGGCCACATTGTTTGCCTGCGAAATAGTTTGGAAAAGAAGAAGAAAACTTCGCTTTATTTTCTTTACTATTATTTCGCAAGGCAACAATGCACAATTAAACTTTAAGAAGTATCATGTATCTTTCAACAAAAGAAGGACAACACGGGTTAATTTTAGGTTTATGAATTCTTCAGGCTTAAGGAAAAAATACAGAGAGATTCAAGTCATAAATTAATTATGTCAGTGCTGGAAAAAATGTGTTGCTCATTCTATGTTTAAAAAACCAGAGAGAAATATCATTGAATGGGTGCATACGTTTTAATGAAGAATGATGGAATGCGTAGTTATATTGTGCTACAAAGCCATGTTTTGAACAAATTTGATTATAACTCTGTATTCAGGAAAACTTGAATGCAATGTCCAACTGCATCTCTTTATTCAAAGTAAAAGTCATCACAGTTTTATAACTTGAGGCACCATAAATGTGGTTTCTGGGAAAAAAAATAAAGCCAATTCTTTTGGTTAACTTGGCCATCAACAACACCGTTTAAAGACGGACTGAAGTATAAAGAGAACTTTTGAAAACAAGAATTAGAAGAAAATGTTGATTTTCTTCGGGTCATTATAGAAAAGACAATTTGGAGAGAGCTTTATAGACGGAAAGAGAGACTGTGGTAGAGAAAGGCTCACATACCTAAAAATTCTACATGACTGGCCGGCTGACGGAGTGCCTACAATCATGACAAACTTTCTGAGGGAGCTGACCGCCTATGTTTGCATCAAGATGATGGTGATTAAGATGATCTTCTTTTATCAAACTAATATCTGTTTCTCCGTGCGTAGATAAGACTATTTATCTCCTAAGAAGAGAGGGTTTTAAACGTTTTTTTATGGCACCTATATGTTTTGTTTCCTACGTGATACATTTCCTTGTTTGAAACATTTGTTCTTTTCTTCTTTTGCACTCATAATCAGGAAATTAGGCTGTCTCGTATGAAATTTCAGTTGCCAAAGTTAATGAAAAATCTTAATTCTTTTAGTTTCAAAATATGTTTTCTTTTCATTTTGCTCTATACCCTACTTTACATCCATTTTTTAACTTACTCTACTGAACAGTCTTTCCTTTACGGGTGGTGGAATTCTTGACCTCTATTTAATTTTAGTTTAGTGCCATTGCAGGCCCGTTTATCGAGCTCCTAAGAATGTATTGGATCTCGTTCCGGTCTAGAAACGTGCCTTTTTCGACTTGCAGCCGTGTAGCTATTCACCATCTCTAGATGATAAACATCAAGTTGAGTAAAAGAATGAGCACCGTCAAGTGTTAGGTACGAAATCTGCAGGATATTAGAGATAAAAGTTGTTTCCTCAAGCACGTTTCGAGACGTGGCTGACACTGCTATGTCTTGCAACTCGGTCTAGCATGCCCATTTTTTGCTTGGGAGGAACATACAGTTGATGGTCGTGGGTTTAGAATCAGACATGTGAGCAAACAAAATGTTAGCAATGTCGATATCCAACTCTTTGACAGTTACTCAACTCTTTGACTCCATTTTTTTCTTTGCCTAAAGGGAGGTCTCAGGAGTCCGAATCGTCTGGCTCATGGCATACGAGGTCAAGGTCTCTGCCAGTGCTTAATTCGAGGAAAACTATATGTGAAGCTCAGAAACTGTTAAATTGTTGCCCAGCTTTAGATCCAGCCAGGTTTACAATGATTGGCGGCAACGCGTTCGTGCCACGATATGATAATGTAACCCTCCTGTTAACCAAGAGGGTACCGCACAAGTCTCTTAATTGTGGATCAAAGAGATAAACACGTCATCTCCTTTCATTAGAGTGCGGCAGAAGTATGATTACCAAAAGACAAGTTGCATTAATAACTGAACATGTCTAAAGCATCCACTGTTGTAAAACATTCATCCTCCCATTAAATATACAGTGACCCGCAGGGCGAAGGTGTCATTAGTCGTTTACCGAAACATATTTGGGAATGTTTGACACAGTGGGTACTAACTCTGTCTATTAGTTGCGTTGCTGCATTTTATAGTTTGTGTTTGGTATCTAGGATGTTCAAGCTCGAGCTCCTTTTCACTCATCACGTATTCGCTTGCAGTGAAGGTTTCGTTGAGAAAATGCATGTTTTAAAATGTTGCGTAATCCTAACACAAATTATACACGCGTTTATGCCAAAGTTAAAACCGATAGGGCTACGAATTTGGAATTTGCAATGCTGGCTGCAGCGCTTGTATTTACACATTTAATTATAGCTGTGTTCATTTCACCTTGTCAGACGGAAATCGAACGGTACAAGAGGTTGTACCTGTGCCAAACACTGGTCAACAGTGCATCTCAGAATGTTATCGCTCAGCTTGACCATCGTCTCAGGTACAGCTTGCACAAGTGAGGACAGTGGCCACTGGGCATAATCGCATGGCATCAAGGCTGCACGTGTTCAAAGTTCGCGGATGTTGCATAGGGTTCCTATTTAACAACTACTACGTTAGTTCTAAGTGGAGGAAGTCTTCTAAGGTTTAATAAAAATATAGCATATTTTTACATCACAATATATACTAGGTTACTTTAATGTAACAAGTATTTACTTGGGAACTTCATGAATATGGAAGTAAATATTATCCAACGCATTTTCTTTAAATCACCAGTATAATCTAAGTTGTTTCTCTTTAAAATAGAAAACGGCACGCGCTTAGCAGAGTGACCGTGAAAACGAGAGTACTTACCTAATTGAAGAAAATCTGTTCTGTCTTTCAATTTATTCTTTTTCGCTTTCGATACTTATGTTAAACAAATTGATATGAAACTGGAAGTTTTGAGGAACCTTTAATGGATTTATATTCAGAGAGAACATATTGATTGAGAGGGATTTTGTACTGATGTTGACGCTGTGATAATTGTTTGAGCTATCGAAAAAAGTCGTATGTTTGTCCTTGCTTTTCTATGTGATAAATGCCAGGTCGCTAATTTTCGTTTTGAATAAGGTCGTAAGCAATCTTAAGATAATGAAACCATGCTATTTTATCATAATTATCATTATTATAAATTTGATTTGGGATACAGTCGTAACTTAACATACGACCTTTTCCAATAAAAAGTTCAAGCATACTTCGCAATTCTTTTTTTCATTGTATAAAGTCGTAACTAATGTTACTCCTCTTTCCAAACATTTTTTTCTGCTCGAGGTTGTAACTAGTGATACATCTTTTTTCGATGTCAAAATATTTTAATCTTAACTTACTACTTTTACATTTTCATTAATATCTCGGCCATTTTTGGCACGAAAGGTACATGAACAAGATAGAAAGATGCAGAGTGAAGAGAAGTATCAGGTCGTGAACTATCACAAAATCGGCCAAAATGGAGTTACGACCCTATGCAGTCTTCCTGCATTATTTACTAAGTGTTTTGGTGCGGTTCATGTTGATGTAAAATGCATTGTCATTTTAATACTTCTAAAATCATACTTACCTAAATATTCTTTATTTCAGGTCTCGGTATAATTTATGTCTTAACTCAACTTAACAATCGTGAATCCTTATAACCTTGGTTATAAAATCAGATTTTGTTTGGTTCACAACCATTTGCAAGTCGAAATAATAACAGACGTCCAGTGCAGATGGTCAATATGTAGTGTACAGACACTGTTCAATGTCAAGTACTAACAGAAATCAAAGAATATAGTTTTTCTAGATGTTTGGTTTTTTTTTCCGTTGTTACCATTTTTTTAACTTACCCATTCAGTGATTGAGCAGTGTCTTTCCCCATATATACCTATATTGTTTTTTTTTTAAACTATGCATGTTCAGAATAATAGTGTTTCTCTGAATTAGATTGATGTTCCGTACTCTAGTCGTTGAGCCTCTTGTCTCGGACTTTATCTTATTGTTTTCTGATGTACTTCTCTACTGCTTCGTGTTTTTGAATATTGACTTTTTTACTTTACCCATTTTGTCCTGGCTTTTTTTTTTTTTTTTTGTTTCCCTTGATATTCTGTACATGACTGCTTTTTTAACCACTACTTTGAACTTTAATTTATTTGTCGACTTCCTCAGCTTTTTCTAAAATTTAATTTTTGTTTCAACGGGCGCCATAAATTTCTGGATGGCCTGTTGAATTTTAATAAAACCAAATATAGTTTGATGGTTTTAGGTGTATTTTCTTTTTTAAAATTTAGTGTTCACTGTAAAAATGACCATTGCAGCAGACTTCCCCTGGGTAAGTCCTTGCTGAGATTAGGATACTTTTTTAACCTATATACTTATCAGGATGTAACCAATCTTGTTGGTGACTTTATTTCATGGGCTTTTTCATTTCCTTTTTTTTTCTTATTAGTTGCTGAAACCATATTTTCTGTTCCCAGGATTCTGATGCCCTGTCCACGAGGCTCTAACACTTTGTTCTTCTTTGCCTTCTTCTAAATTTGCATTCAATTTAAATCGCCTATTTTGATCAGAGGGCACTGCTTCTTGCATAGCACATTTGCTTCCTCCAGTTCTTTATAAAGTTATTATTCTACGTAATCATCGCTACTATTTGATGTTGGATACTATTTGTTATTGTCAGATGATTTTCCAGCAAATTGTTATAATAAAATGAGATATGTTGGCGGCCCATATAGTTTTATGGACTTTCTCATTTTTTTTGGTACAACACAATATCCACTTGTCTATTATTTTCTATGACTCGTAATTTGAATATTTTAAACTTTCTGGTATTATCTTTCCTGTGCCTTGTCATCTAACTTTGCTCATACCTGTCTTACTAATTTTCATCTTTTTCACAACATCTTTGAAATTTGAAGTACTGTGCTAACATTCAAGAATGCTATTGTTCTTAAATTCCATTTTCTGTGAAGATGTTTGATGACGACCGACCGTCACCTGATTATTCCTACCACTATTTTTTGGAAACTGTCTTTATTTAGTATATCTAATGTGAAGATGACACTCCAATAAATTTTTTATTTTTCATCTTCATGATTTCATACTATTTTTCTTTTAAAAAAGCCTTATAAACCATGTCAACTACTCACTTTTTTACCCGCTTATTGCAAAACAAACCTCAGCCGATGGCTACTTATATTTAAATAATGTTACTGTTTTAAATATTTCACATGTATCTAGTGTGGAAATGTCATCGTGCTTTTTAACTGCGTTTCACATTCATGATATGTAATTAAGT
>JAWDGP010001628.1:1507500-1598889 GCA_033675545.1 Elysia crispata | reverse complement strand
ACAAGCCGAAATAGCTCAGTTGGGCGAGCGTTAAGCTGGAGATCCCAGGTTCGATCCCGGGTTTCGGCAATAAACGGGAAATTTTTGTGTAGGTTTTTTTTTTTAAATTTTGTTTAGACATTTTTTCTATTTTTTTTTCCCATGACTTTTATAATCAAAGGATGCATTGTTAAATAATCTTTTAGGGAGAAATGTTGAAAAGATGAAGAACAATAATCACCTTCTGACAATATTAACGGTAACCTCTAACACGCACTGTATTTACTTTCTTTTAAGCCTGATCACTGATGAATTTAAAGGAAAGACAATCATTGGCGAAATTCCTAGACTAGGAAATTTCTGTGTTTGCATAGTCATTTATTAAACTTTAAAAAAAATTCTAATAGTTACAATTTATATTTTTGTTATACCTTACTTTGGCCTTAGAATGACAGTATTCACGCATCAAAACTCATGACAACAACTATTGTGACTTGCTTATTTTTCAAAGACTATGCGCATAATTGCATCAAATCATATTATTTGTAAGGGCAAAATGATTCACTAACATGTTAGTTATGAAAGCTGGAAAAAGACGATTACTGGCCTACTACTAAAATAATCTCTTTTATTCGGTTGCCCAAATAATGGTAATGCTTATCACAACAAAAAACTTTTTCCGCCCAACTGGAAAATCAGGTCGTAGTTAAGAGGTCTTTATTAGTTTCTGCACACATAATTTAATTTAGTCCTATAAAAAAAAGTAAGAAGTGGAAGCCAAAACTATTGTCCATATGAAATTGATGCTCAACGTAGCCTTCTTTTTATGACAAGCGCTGAAATAAGACGCGCATTCCTTAGTGCTTGTATTTGTTCGCGTGTGTTTGTTTGTCATTTATATGATTAGTGAGCTGCTCTAGATTCTCTTAACACAGAATGCAATTTTATCGCTGCCAAAGCCCACACTTCTCCAAAAGTAGCTTTTGCGTTATTTCATCCGACTTGAGGAATCGTTAGATGTGCTTAGCATTAAAATTAACAAGTGACAGTGAGGATCAATATAGTAAGAGGAGGAGAAGAGCAAAGAAGGACAGTGCAATAACGAAAGAGAGAAAAAAAGAGAAAGGGAATAAGATTGATATATATATATATATATATATATATATATATAGATAGATAGATAGATAGATAGATAGATAGATGGATAGATAAAGAGAATGAGAGAGATAGGGAGATAGAGAGATAGAGGGAGAGAAAGATAGAGAGAGAGAGACATAGAGATCGAGAGATAGAGGGAGAGAAGTTTTGTTAGATTCAAAAAAGGGAAACACAGACATGTTTTGTAAAAGAAGACAAGAAAGGTAAACATCAGGAGAAGAGAAGTAGGATGACTTGAGTAAATAAATTATAAAGCCTGATTTTTCTATGACTTTAAACACAAAATTGGAAAGGAAATAAAGCCTAAAGCGGACCAACACAACCATTCTCATTTATTATAAAAAGTAATAATTATACTATTCCAATTCCATGCAATCATTTGGTAAGCTGCAATTATTATTTTTCAAAAGAATAGGCCTAAAAAAGTACGGGAGCTATTAGAAGCTATAATCTGTTTGTTGCCACATTTTTAATATAGATATATAAAAAATGTGCGATGCGATTTTAAAAAAAAAATAGTAAGTAAATAGTGTGAGTCTATGATTTTCGTCGTCATTACATACAAGCCGAATTAGCTCAGTTGGGAGCACGTTAGACTGAAAATCTGAAGGACCCCGGCTCGATCCGGGATTTCGACAACCAATGGGACGTCTTTTTACTTCGGATCTTTCCTTTTTTGAGGTCTCATCTATTTCAAATTGTTTACCATTCTATGAATTTCATTATGAATAAATTAATGAGTATCTTTACACTTTATAAAATGATCAAAACTCTTTTTTTTGTGGCCTAACAATTCCTTGAAGGACAGACAACAGCCGAAAGTGTGGAAATCAGTCTCAACAATGTTTTTATTGGAAATACATGAATGTGTTAACATTGAATCGGTGAATAAAAAACTATATATTTGGTAATAGATATCATACTATAGAATTATAAAAAAAAGGTTAATTATAAATGCGTTGTAAATCTTACTTCACGATATGGCCAGAAGGCATGTTTTACAGATGAATCTCATCCTACAAGCTTTTTAAATTTTGAGTAGAGCCCCTTAGCGAATGCTACACCACAGGACCTACGCAGTACCTGATTTTGTCTTCAGAATATTGATCTAACATCATACCAATCTCATGATCTACGGGGACTTGGAAAATGTTTATAATTATTGGATTTTATAACTTGAATGGTCGATAGAGAGGTAAATTACAGTGCAAAGATAAATACCAGAATATTCGAAGAATAAAACTCTTTTGCCACTCGGCGTAAACAAACAACAGCAAGAACAAACAAACCAAGAAAAACAAAACAAAACAAAATAAGCCTCCCCAAAAAAAAACAAAAAACAAAAAACAACAAAAAAAAACAAACAACAAACAAACAAAACAACACACAATCTGATATAAGAATCCGTTTGTCCCACTCTAATATAATAGTCAACGTTAATTGTATTTCTCCAAGATTACTAGCTTATTTCATTTAAAGTACCGAGAAAGCCTAAATTTCAACATTAGGAAAAACATACAACTTTTAAACGTATGATATCAAGAGGGTAATTAACTGTAGATAACTTATTAAAGGTTTCCAAAGACTACCACTGCACTACTGCTAAGTGATGTGCTAGTAACAGTAGACCTGTTATATATGATATTCATATAAAGCAACAGCTGAGAACAGTTTTTTCAAATGTTTTTCTTACTTTTTTGATTGAATTATAAATATCTGTACACGTCTTTTTAAACGATTTACAGATGGAATTGCATCTTCAGCAGATGTAGAAGAGATAAGACAAGAAAAATCACACTTTTATAGTGGAGACCATCTGGATCTAAAATAAAGCTACCGAGGAAGCAATTGTGCAATTGCCTTTACATTTGTGTAAATGGTTCTCTATAAAAACACCGTAAAGTACTAGAAGGCATTGCCCAGTGCAGTGCTTTTTATTTTAACATATTGTTTTGTTTGTCTCGATATGTTTCTAGAGTACAATCTCTCCTTTCCTGAGTACATTTGAAACATCTGCGATCTCGATCTCCTCTCCTGCTCTACAGTTATCTCATACAAATCATAACCTGTCACTGTCTTTCCTTTAGCAAGAAGTAATGGGTAGGCCCTAGTGAGTCTATGTACTTCAGTAAATCTTCACCAGCCCGCCTACACCCCCCCACACACACACACTTTTCCCCTTTTTCACCCTTTTTCTACACAGTCATACTCTCCTCTCTATTTATCAACATCTGTGCATATCTTTTCGCCCGTGCAACCCATAATGAACTGTTGCATTATTTACGCATCATAGTCCTAAAAGCCTTAGCGCCTAGAGAAGATACAGACTCAAAAATAATTTACCACGTGTTTCATAACTGAATCTCTCTCTCTCTCTCTCTCTCTCTCTCTCTCTCTCTCTCTCTCTCTCTCTCTCTCTCTCTGTGTCTCTCTCCCCCCTTTCACCCTCCCCACCCCCAACCCACCGACCCACCCGCATCTTTTTTAAAATTATCTACCCTTGTGAAAAACCCAATTTTTAGTCGAATTTCAATTCTTTTTTTTTTTTTTTTTGCCTTTTTATTAGAATTCTCAACCCTCTAGAACATCTCGCAACGTCCTCTAACGTTTCTCCCCCCTCCCCCGAACGTTTCCCCCTTCCCACTTGCCCACATCACAGACTGCAGTCTGCTTGAAATGACCATAGAAATAAAAATGGTGGCAGCACCTCTAGGGACCTGGCACATTTGATTGGATTACGAGAAGCCAGGAAGGTGGAGAGCTAGCAAGAGGTGTTTACATCGCTCTTACACCTGGTGGTAGTAGTCCTGATGGCTCACACTGTGGGTGAGAACAGTCCCGAGGAAGGCTGGCCGAGGCAGATAGATAATGAAGAGAAAAGTTAGTGAGAGAAAGGCAATAAAAAGGAGTGAGCTTGAAAAGGAAGGTTGAGGCTACGGCAGAGAGCGAGCGAGGCGAGAGAGAAAGATAGACAAGTAGATAGATAGAGAGATATAGACATAGATAGATAGATAGATTGCGAGAGAGACAGATAGAGAGAGAGAGAGAGAGAGAGAGAGAGAGAGAGAGAGAGAGACGAGAGAGATGGGAAGGGGGATGACAAAGAGGTAAACTATTAGTAACAACTTTCATAAAAAGATCACAGCGCAAAACTCAAGTAAACATCGTTTTGAATTGTTACAAACTGTTTCCGAAGGCAATCCATCCCTTTTCTCTTCTTTCTGTGTATCTCCAACACTTTCCACTTTATCTTCTTTCATATCTGCATTGATCAGACCTAGGGCTTAGTTTTCGGACCGCTCTCGGCCTGTCTTCACCCAAACGAGAGCGTCGATTAATGGATAGGGGGGCCTCACACCAGGAAATTGCTTGCAGCCTCTCCAGCAACTCGCCACTCAGCCCAGACTGACCACTAGTGACCAGGGACCGGCTCGGGTCAGCCAGGTTTGAGGTCCAGGAAAGTCACCTCGGAACTCCGGAAGTACAAAAAATACAGCTTGGAGATAATTATAATTAAATCTTTTGAAAAAATTTGGATGAAGAAGAAACAATCAGGTGAGCAGAACCAACTAAAGCAAAAAGCTGTTATGAAATAGGCACATTTTTTAATTTATAATTAAGACTACGGAGCAATATCTCAATATTGCACCATTATGTGTAAATTATATTTTCTTATGAGTAAATAAAAAAATTATTAAAGTTGTACCAATTTCTTTTATACAAAAAGAAGTCACAGCCCTTCTCACATCTTTGCTTTTAAAATTATATATTCTTGATCATTCATGAACTTTTATTACATAAAATTCTCAATAAGAACGAAAAAAAAAAAAAAATTCAACAGTATATCGATTCAGAGAAAGTGTGAAAATAACAAAATACGCTATTATTACAATTTTATATCTAAAAACGCAAGAGACGATGAAAACAGGCTTTAACGTCTTATTTATTGTTTGAATAGTAGGATAAATCTGCTTTGTTTTCCATCAAAATGGCTTACACATTTCTCCTTCTCTCATTGCTTTTAATTTCCTCCTCTTCATTATCATTGAATCCTGAACTGTTCCCAAGAGACCTATGTCAACTTGGGAACGATCTTCATTTCCTGTTCGCTTTATAATATACCGTACCACTTCAGATATCACACACATTGTTACTTGTCAAATAAACTGTGTACTCCGACATCTCGTTTTGAATTATCTTTATAGCAAACATCAGTTACTACTTGTTTGATTTCATTTAGTGACCATTGTTGCGACTGAGAAAATATTTAATCTTTTTCCTGGTTTACGAACTTTTTCATCATATAGTATACTTTGTCCTTCGTTCTCTCTCTCTCTCTCTCTCTCTCTCTCTCTCTCTCTCTCTCTCTCTCTCTCTCTCTCTCTCTCTCTCTCTCTCTCTCTATATATATATGTATATATATATATATATATATATATATATATATATATATATATATATATATATATATATATAGAGAGAGAGAGATGTTTGCTCTGTCTCTGTCTCTCTCTTTCTTTCTGTCTGTTTGTCTGTCTGTCTGCCTCTCTGTCTGTCTGTCTGTCTGTCTCTGTCTGTCTGTCTGTCTGTCTCTCTCTCTCTCTCTCTCTCTCTCTCTCTCTCTCTCTCTCTCTCTCTCTCTCTCTCTTGTTCCTCTTTCTTTAAGTAGTTTTTTGTCCCCTAAGTTTCCTGGGAACTGAGACAAAACGAGGAGAGAGAGGCATCCGTGAATGAGTTTGCCCCTATTTCTATTCGCTAACAGAAAGACAGAAAGAGAGAAGAGAGAGAGAGAGAGAGAGAGAGAGAGAGAGAGAGAGAGAGAGAGAGAGAGAGAGAGAGAGAGAGAGAGAAGAGAAGAGAAGAGAAGAGAGAGAGAGAAGAGAAGAGAAGAGAAGAGAAGAGAAAGAGAGAGAGAGAGAGAGAGAGAGAGAGAGAGAGAGAGAGAGAGAGAGAGAGAGAGAGAGAGAGAGAGAGAGAGAGAGAGAACCTAGGCAATATAGAAATATGGTGAAGCTGATAGGATCCAAGGGTTACAGCTATTAGAATTAGATAATACATGAGTAAAGGCGGAGCCTCTTACATACGGAGATGAACAAATCTGATGAAGAAGTGAAGGATACGAAATAGAGAAGGACCTCTGGAGCAGGAAATTTATCCTGGTTGTCGCCTGTCTATCACTTGGAGCCGCTGATTTCTTTCTTATTTTTCAAAGTTCGACATGGTTTCCGCACTCAAAAAGCCATCCGGCCCATTGGGAGGAACTCCATAGTCCACTTTATGAAGAACCTTTCGTTGGTCAAACCATCCCCAGAATTAGGTGATGGGTGGGACCGTCAGGTCAGAGAGAAAAGAGAGGAGTTGATGATGGGTACAGAAAGAAAGAGTGTGTGAGTGTGGGAAAAGGGGGGGAGGCGATCCGTCTCTGTTTTTTATCTTTACCTCTCTCATTCTCCCTACACTTTCTTTTCCTTTTCTTTATTCATCTATTTCCCGTCCTCTCTGTTACTGTATTCTCATTCTCAGCCGAGTCCATCTTGAGAGTTCCATTTCGCACAACCCTTATCTGGCAATCGTGTTTTCCCTGGTCACGACGCATCTCTCGCTAACACCAAGGGCTGTAGAGAGAGAAAAAAGATTAACATCTGATAGAAGATAAAAATAATTGATAACTTACGTTTCTTGGATCACGATCTGTAAAAGGTCTAAGTTAATTAAAAATTGGAAATCTTCGTTAACCAGAAGTTAAGTCTGATAATGTTTAATTAAAATTACGTACTATTCGTAAGAAAAAAACGGCATAAATCCGATCTGAATCTCAACATTGCACTGATTGTTATCAGCACTATACAGTTTTGCTTTTTTTTATTTTACAAAATTTGCCCATTTTACCAGTCCATATTCCTGCTGCTGTGAAATCTAATACTCAATGAAGGCTGCTCAGTAGGCCAATTCTAAATCATTACATTGGAAAATACTGTAAAACCTCTGTCAGCGTGAATCTAACTCGCAGCTTGTTTATTCTGAGTCATTGAAATATGAAGAAATCATTGCGATTTAAAGACTTTGAACTCCAGTTTAGCCGCTGAGAGCCAGCCTATCTCACTAACAGCGTATCAGTTTTATAACTACATCAAACACTCCCGAACATGAAAGAAGCAGAAACTCAGTGAAATATATAACTTATGATTATATTTTTATTGCACAGACGTTTACCTTGTTTGTTTTCTGTTTCTTCTTTTCACTATTTGACTGCCTCTTGTTTTCTCCTCAGATGTCTTCCTAGCTTCTTTACTCCTTTCTTACTCCCCTGTGTCTGTCTGCTTGTCTCTCTCTGTCTCTGTCTCTGTCTGTCTGTCTGTCTGTCTGTCTGTCTGTCTGTCTGTCTGTCTGTCTCCCACTCTCTCTCTCTCTCTCTCTCGTCTCTCTCTCTGTCTCCTTCTCCCTCTCTCACTGTTTCGCTTGTCACTCAGTGTCACTCTTTTTCAGTCTAATACATGTACTCTCATTACCTATCCTTTTCTCTCTTTATCTTTTTCTTTCCTACCACTCTCTTCCATTCATTCCATTAATATTCTCCCGCTACTCTTTATCTCCAGCCTTTTCTAGATATCTCTTCTATGTTTTTAGTCATTTATTTCAAGTCCAATCGATGGACTTATCTGGCTCCCACTATCAGGAATGAGCAAGACGAGAGAGAAAAGCTTCTCCTAATAAGCGGTTAAAGACATTAAATTTCACTTAACACTTTGTCGCAAACAATTAAGATAAAGGAAAAATTATCCCAATAATCATTGCTGTAACAATAAACATTATCACCTGGAGACAAAAGAATAAGGCTATAATAGGAAGTTGACTAGCAATGTAAATAAAGCTTTTCATTAAGCGTATTCAATTCTCAAAATTTGCATTAAGTTAAAAAATGTTCGTCTGAAAGTATTAAAATAGTGCAATTTATCTGTCGCTTTTTCAACTCCTACTCGCAGCTTGCGTTGTCCTCACCTCGCTAAATTTATAAGGGAACGCGAGATCTCAAATGTTATGTTCATTTTGTTGGAAGTCGCAAGTTTTTTTTAAACAATCCAAAAGTATTTAAATAATAAAAATTTTTTTTTGTAAATATATTCTTACGTACTCATTTTATGTTTCACTTCTTTGCTTCAAATTTCACTCCATGTACCAATTTGCATTCTTGCTATCGCTTAATACGCTAACAGCAACTAAAAGAAGAGCTTATGACTTCCAATCTTTGTGAAATCGTGTTCAATATACAGTCCACTTGTATGGAGGGACCATTCTTGATCTCTGAGGGTTTAGGAAGGTGCCTCTTCTAAAGTCAAACGCTTAGGAAGTGACAATGTAAATGTCAAGAATGTAAGATTCTTTTATTATGAAGAAAATATTTGATGTGAATTTTAAGTAATCTTTTGTGTATATTTGTAATTATTTTTGTAATTCTTGTTTGAGGGGATGGTGGAGAAGTTCACCAAGAGCCATAAAGTTTCCGCAGAGAAAGGATTATGTCCACTATCCAAACAATCATTTCGCCTTTCTCATATTAATATTTAAAGAGACTCAGTCTGCCAGTGCTGCATCTTTTATTTCTGTGCTCCGCGATGATCATACTGCTAGTGAGCTCTAAGTCCTCCTCACAGAGGACGAGATCGATGTGCTCAAACAATGCAGCTTCAGTGAAGTCTACACCAGTTTGTTTAATCCGAGCGTAAAGCCTTGGGTTTAAGCCCCAATTTAAGAAAAAAGGAAAATATATATCGACAGCACAGTGCAAAAAGCGCATAAGCTTACCAGTAGTTTTCATATTATTTTTTAAGAAAATATCACGTGAAAAAAAAATTCATTCAGGCATTAACCTACTTTTCAAATCTATGGATACGTTAAGCGAACGACACAATGTAAAGTTCTTCAAACAACTCTGTTCCAATATAATACTTAATGCGATTATCTAAACGGAGATATTTATTTCCTACTGTAATTCCGTCCTAGGAGTAATCAAAGAGCACATTGTATTACATGCAATATACACTCATTTCTCGCAGGGACTGTTGGGCTGGCAATAGGGAGACCACACGTTCGGGAACTAGTTGAGTGGGATCCCCTGTAATCAGCTCTATACTGAGTCCTAGACGGGGACCCGATCTCTGTGACTGTAGATGTAAGAAGGACACTGCACTTGGTTGCTGCTTCTGGGTTGAAAATAAAATGTCATTTATCTAGAAATCGTAAGGCCGTAAAACCCTTATTGCCTATAAGAAACGGTTTAAAAAATTAACATTCCATCAAGGATTCAATAATATCTTTCTATGTACGCAGTGACCAAGAAGAATTTTGCACTTGGTTACTAAACAATGTACCGATCAAAACGCCATGATTCCACCCCAACCATTCAGCTACAGCGCCATTTAGGAGCATATCTCACCTCGAAGCTCTATGATCTTTACACACCCTTGCCACAAAGTTAAAAAAGCCCACTATCGTTCACATAAAATACTAAGCTGTAACTTACTACAAAGCAGCTCCTCTCATCCTCTTCTCCGGTTACTAACTCGACCAAAAACCTTGATTGACGGCATCGCCTGACAGCTGCGGCCGCGAAGAATCACCGAGTCTGAGGCTTAATTCTTGATGGCTATTAGTGCCATTAAAACGATTTCCTTTAACCAGGGAGACAACTTTCCAGCACAGAACCGACTTTTTCCCTGGATTGCGGGGATAGGCATGCACGCTTAAATAAATTAAAGCAGTCCAAACAGTAGTAGTAGTAGTAGTAGTAGTAGTAGTAGTAGTAGTAGTAGTAGTAGTAGTAGTAGTAGTAGTAGTAGTAGTAGTAGTAGTAGTAGTAGTAGTAGTAGTAGTAGTAGTAGTAGCAGCAGTATTATTATTATTGTTATTATTATTATTATTATTATTATTATTATTATTATTATTATTATTATTATTATTAGTAGTAGTAGTAGTAGTAGTAGTAGTAGTAGTAGTAGTAGTAGTAGTAGTAGTAGTAGTAGTAGTAGCAGTATTAAAAATGATGATGTTGGTTTGCAAGAACAACAACCAAAAAAAAAACCTACAACCACCCAACAAAAAACAAAAAAAAGTTGGAAAAAAAAGGAAAAAGAAAATAATAATAATAATAATAATAATAATAATAATAATAATAATAATAATAATAATAATAATAATAATAATAATAATAATTATAGTCATAAAAATGAAAAGCATGAACATTTATCCCTGTGATCCAGCGTATGTCTTAGTGCGTGACCTAGTAGGTGAGCAGTCATACAGACATGAGTAATAGATCAGTAAGCTTTGCCTTAAGCTCAGTTAAGCAATTTGTGAAAGACAGATGGCCTGAGTGCAGCCGAGCGTGAAGTATTGATCGGGCCGATCGATAGCGTAGCTCTATGTGTGTCTGTATGGTTTTCTCTCTCTCTATGTATGTGTGTCTCTCTCTCTTTCTCTCTCTCTCTCTCTCTCTCTCCCTCTTCCTCTCTCTCTCTCTCTCTGTTTCTCTCTGTCTCTCTCTGTCTCTGCCTCTGTTTATCTCTGTTTCTGTCTCTGTCTGTCTGTCTGTCTGTCTGTCTGTCTGTCTGTCTGTCTGTCTGTCTGTCTCTGTCTCTCTGTCTCTCTCTCTCTCTCTCTCTCTCCTCCCCCCCCTCTCTCTCTCTCCCATTCTGTTTGTCTCGTTCTCTTCTTATCTCTCTGTCTCTTGTCACTCTCTCTCTTTCTCTTTTTTTGAAATGTTGCCTTTTTGTTTTACAACTATTGATGTTTTCCGTCCAATGTCTTTTTCTCACTCTCTCATTTTTGTATATCCATTTTGTAACCATATTAACTTTCTCTTTTTTCATTTATTTTAATCCCGCAAAGTTTCTTCCTTTTTTCTTCTGATCTCCCCTCTCACTGTATGTTTCTATCTTTTTTTTAAAATTTGTTCATATCTCCTTTTTCGTTGATAAATTGTTTGAATGTTTATAACGCTGTTGAGAGTGCAATATCTCAGAACAGACAGCAGATTGTTCAAGGGAAACGTTAAGCAACCTCTCGTGATGACCTCACACGTTCCATGGGCACTGCCTGAACTCAACAGTGGAAGACTTCTTTTTTAAATTTTTTTTTTTTAAGTTAAAACAGACAATGGCAAAATAAAGTATAAATATCTCACATTCCAGACAGTACTAACGCATTAAAATTAGTTTTTACAAGCTAAGGAAATAATTTTAGATTTGTCAGCTTGACCTGAGAAAGATAAAGATAAAATTATAAAAATCGAATTAATATGCAAGACAATAAGGATGAAAAAGAGAAAAGCCTCATCTAGAGCTCACTGAAACTGTAAGTTCACTATTCTATAGCTGTCGTACATTGGCTTTAGCCTTTAAGGAAAAAAAATCTAGTTTTACAATTCTAGATCTATAAAATGTTTTCATCTAAAAACACACAGTCAAAGAAACAAAAACAAAAAAACAAAACGGGCAAAAATTTCAAGTTTATCTTGAGGAAGAGGTTTTCCCACAAGTGCCTGTACAGGCAGGGTTGATTTATGCCATCACAGCCACTAGCCGGTCACTCTGTCAGTCGTCTTATGCCACGATACGCCAGCCATATGTTATGTCTCTCCAACCTCTGCAAGACCTGCATCATGCAAGTGTTAAGAGAGGTATAAATAACTGAAAAAAAGAAACAAGAACTGTCGCAAAACCAAAATTAACTCATGATAAACGCAAAAGAACGAAGGATATTAGAGCAATTATTGAACGTAAAATTTGGATTCACAGTGAGCTGAACAATTGGAAAGAGTAACATATTTAAAGAAAATCAGATAGATATGAGAAGAGGTGAGAGAGAAAAAAAAGGAGAGAAAAGAGGATATTGGCAGAAGATAAACGAAACAGAGCAAGATATAAAGATAGAGAATAAAAGGGAGAATTGAGGGGAGAAAGAAAAATATAAAGATTAAAATTATTAAAGTAAGATTTTCAAGTTTAAGGTTGTTTATTTCGACGCAGGTCGTATAATACAAAAATTGCTGGAAACAAAGGCGGCATCAAAGATCGGAGTACTAGCGAGACTGATTTCGTGAGTCCAGATGTTACATAAGATCTTAACGTCAATAGCACGTAGGAACGAAAGTAGGAAATAATCATCCGAATTTTATTTATATAGTATAATATACCGTCAAAACATTGAGGGGGAGGGGAAGAGAGAGAGAGAGAGAGAGAGAGAGAGAGAGAGAGAGAGAGAGAGAGAGAGAGAGAGAGAGAGAGAGAGAGGGAGAGAGAGGGAGAGAAAGAGAGAGAAAGAGAGAGAGAGAGAGAGAAAGAGAGAGAGAGAGAGAGAGAGAGAGAGAGAGAGAGAGAGAGAGAGAGAGAGAGAGAGAGAGAGAGAGAGAGAGAGAGATCATTGACAATTGATTCCCAAACGAGAACACCAGGCCTTCTATATTAATGCCTTCAATAAGTATATCTGCTGAGGTTTCTTCAATTAGTATTGGTTTTTGAGGTTAAACAGACTTTTCATTTTTAGTATGCTCGGATGACGACAGCATCATTCTTTTGTTAATTAAAAGTCCCCCCCCCCCCCACCCCCCAACCACCGCCCTCTGTCTCCTTTCTATCTCTCTGTCTGTCTGTCTGTTTGTCTCTTTCACTTTCACACACACCCAATATTTATATATATATATATATATATATATATATATATATATATATATATATATATATATATATATATATATATATATATTGGCTGCTACACAGATTTCTGTGAGTAAAAAATAATAAATAAAGCTTTGAAACAAATTGAAATACAAGCTGGTTTTAGATGAGCCCATCAGTCCATCACCGTCTAAGACTTCAGAGAGAACATGTTGGCTCGTGTCTAGCGTCACTCGACAGAGCCAGTAGTTTATTTCTCCTATTTATCAAGATCAACTGAGGTGCTTACAGCCGCAATCAATATAGACCGCTAGAACTAGAAGGCACCTGTCAGATGAGGTCTTTACTCTCCACTGTGATGGGAGAGTTCGGTGAGAGAACTGTTGGGGAAGAAGTAGTTGACAATGATTTGATCTAACTGGATGTGGAAAGCTCAGGTTTGAGCAGTTTCCCTAGATGCAATGAATTCGGTTTTCAGGCAATATCTAAGTGAATTACACGAAAAATCAAAGATTTGTTTGGCTAATATATCGAAATTTCTTAAATTTATGAATACGAAAAGTAATGGAAATCAAAATAACTGCCATAACAGCTGGTCCAAAGCAAATAATATCAGACAGGGTTTAATGACCTTTTAGTATTACACCAGAGCAGAAGAACAACTTGTAAATACTAAGTTGTTGGACTCCCTTCGCACTCTCCGAAACTTCAGTAACATTCACTTCATAGTTCTTGTTAGGACGAGGACTATCATATCTTGTCTTCCTTTTCATTTCCTGACCTCTTTGAAAAATGCTGTGTCCCTGTACAAGACAACGAGAGAGAAGTCATAGATATTTAAAACCTAAATCAATTTCCACTCTCACTGTGGTAAACCAGTTGGTTTACTTTGAATTGACTGGAATTTCACTTATTCTAGATTCGCAGATCTGACAAAATCACATAAGATTTTCAATTTTCTTACGTCCCATATTCTTTTCCTGATATTTTTTCGAAGAGTTTTACCTATTTCTCCATCGGCAACATCAGGTGTTCATTTGAAATTCATACTTAAATTAGGAGGTTTATCATAATTTTTTCTTTCTCTTTATTTAACTCCAGCCTCGACCAGAACTAATCAATTTCATTTGTTAAGTGCAGGAGCAGCCATAGGATCATCCTACATACCAGGCTGTTGAGGACAGTGTAAACAAATCTCTATCAATCACGCATCCAAACGGATTCATTTGACACGCGATAAAACTACATTCAATCAATAGAAGTTCTGAAACAAAACACGATTGTCTGTTATTTCGAAACTACAATGGAAAGTTTCCAAGCTTAACTTCGAAATACTTTTGACTATAATATTTTTTAAAGTTAGCTTGATTATCGCAACATGCGCATGCCAAAAAAGTGGGAAAAAAGAAAGAAATTTGAAACAAAATTAAACCAAAAAATCTGCATCGCAATGAAATTTTGGTTCCTTTAAATTGAAGATAGATTGCTAATTGATGTGAACTTCGTAGATGCTTTTGAATTTTTTTTTACATATATGCCTGTAAAACACTCGATGGTAGAGTCAGTAAAGTATTGGTCACCACAATGATTCTCTACGGAAATGAAATACAACACCAAACTACAAAAAAATAAAAATCAAGAAAACATGAGATAACCATTTTGTTTTTCGACTTCGAAAATAAAAACTTAAGCCTGTCAAAGGCGCCACGTTTGACATAACAATTGCATTTGAAAAAGTGACAAAATGAGGCGGGACATGAAAACATCAAGATTTTTCGAATAAAGCAATTGCAAATAAATTTGTAGAAAAGTTTTCCAACTTATCATGCTATTTGTTAAAGTAAAACAAAGCTCGGAACATTCTTGGGCTGGTGAGAGCAAAGATAAAATTATTATCGCCATTTTTTTCCAAGTGTTCAAACGGGCAAACTGTGGCACGCGGCTGAGCCAATTTATTCACCGATGGAGAATAATTGATTTAGAATTGGCGAGAACTTGACTGGCAACTGGCAATTTTGCTCTGCCTGGCCAAGCCAGCGTTCTTCGCACAAAATGGAAATATTGTTAATCTTTCAAGTTTCAAGTCCACTAAGTTCTTGGTTCAGCATTCTGTGGGGAAATATGGAAATACAGGAGCAAAGATCAGACAGGATGGAGGGAGAGGGGGTGAAAGAGGGCTAGACGCATAATGGGATGAAAAAATAAGTGGGACAAGGTAATGACAACGTACAATGGAAAGAAGAGAAGCATGGACTCAGAAATCGTTGACCGAATCGAATAGAAGGGTAAAGATCTAAATCAAAACTTAGAGCGGTAAAAAGGCCCATTTCCGGAAAAAGAAATGTGAGAATCAGAGTTGTTCAAGACTCGAGGGATGGGGGATAGGAGCGATATATTATAGGCGCATGATGACAAAAAGAAAATATCGAATTATAAATTAAGCCGTAAAACAATTAGACACAACAAGAGGGAAACAGATAGGATAGATCAAGAGCTTGAAACAAGGACTGAATAAAAAGAATGAGATAAAAAAGTATAGGGGAAAGATTGAGAGAGAAGAAGAAGAAGAAGAAGAAGAAGAAGAAGAAGAAGAAGAAGAAGAAGAAGAAGAAGAAGAAGAAGAAGAAGAAGAAGAAGAAGAAGAAGAAGAAGAAGAAGAAGAAGAAGAAGAAGAAGGAGAAGGAGAAGAAGGAGAAGAAGGAGAAGAAGGAGAAGGAGAAGAAGGAGAAGAAGAAGAAGAAGAAGAAGAAGAAGAAGAAGGAGAAGAGGGAGAGGAAAGAGAAGAAGAAGAAGAAGAAGAAGAAGAAGAAGAAGAAGAAGAAGAAGAAGAAGAAGAAGAAGAAGAAGAAGAAGAAGAAGAAGAAGAAGAAGAAGAAGAAGAAGAAGAAGAAGAAGAAGAAGAAGAAGAAGAAGAAGAAGAAGAAGAAGAGAAGAAGAAGAAGAAGAATAAGAAGAAGAAGAAGAAGAAGAAGAAGAAGAAGAAGAAGAAGAAGAAGAAGAAGAAGAAGAAGAAGAAGAAGAGGGAGAGGAAAGAGAAGAAGAAGAAGAAGAAGAAGAAGAAGAAGAAGAAGAAGAAGAAGAAGAAGAAGAAGAAGAAGAAGAAGAAGAAGAAGAAGAAGAAGAAGAAGAAGAAGAAGAAGAAGAAGAAGAAGAAGAAGAAGAAGAAGAAGAAGAAGAAGAAGAAGAAGAAGAAGAAGAAGAAGAAGAAGAAGAAGAAGAAGAAGAAGAAGAAGAAGAAGAAGAAGAAGAAGAAGAAGAAGAAGAAGAAGAAGAAGAAGAAGAAGAAGAAGAAGAAGAAGAAGAAGAAGAAGAAGAAGAAGAAGAAGAAGAAGAAGAAGAAGAAGAAGAAGAAGAAGAAGAAGAAGAAGAAGAAGAAGAAGAAGAAGAAGAAGAAGAAGAAGAAGAAGAAGAAGAAGAAGAAGAAGAAGAAGAAGAAGAAGAAGAAGAAGAAGAAGAAGAAGAAGAAGAAGAAGAAGAAGAAGAAGAAGAAGAAGAAGAAGAAGAAGAAGAAGAAGAAGAAGAAGAAGAAGAAGAAGAAGAAGAAGAAGAAGAAGAAGAAGAAGAAGAAGAAGAAGAAGAAGAAGAAGAAGAAGAAGAAGAAGAAGAAGAAGAAGAAGAAGAAGAAGAAGAAGAAGAAGAAGAAGAAGAAGAAGAAGAAGAAGAAGAAGAAGAAGAAGAAGAAGAAGAAGAAGAAGAAGAAGAAGAAGAAGAAGAAGAAGAAGAAGAAGAAGAAGAAGAAGAAGAAGAAGAAGAAGAAGAAGAAGAAGAAGAAGAAGAAGAAGAAGAAGAAGAAGAAGAAGAAGAAGAAGAAGAAGAAGAAGAAGAAGAAGAAGAAGAAGAAGAAGAAGAAGAAGAAGAAGAAGAAGAAGAAGAAGAAGAAGAAGAAGAAGAAGAAGAAGAAGAAGAAGAAGAAGAAGAAGAAGAAGAAGAAGAAGAAGAAGAAGAAGAAGAAGAAGAAGAAGAAGAAGAAGAAGAAGAAGAAGAAGAAGAAGAAGAAGAAGAAGAAGAAGAAGAAGAAGAAGAAGAAGAAGAAGAAGAAGAAGAAGAAGAAGAAGAAGAAGAAGAAGAAGAAGAAGAAGAAGAAGAAGAAGAAGAAGAAGAAGAAGAAGAAGAAGAAGAAGAAGAAGAAGAAGAAGAAGAAGAAGAAGAAGAAGAAGAAGAAGAAGAAGAAGAAAATAATTTGAATTTCATATTTTTTTTTTTAGGGAAAAGGAACGAGGTAGAGAAAGAATTTTTTTTTTTTATTCTTGTGATAGGGATTGGGCAAAGAGATCAAGATTGAAGAAAATGGCCGAGTAAGATAAAGCCATCCTAAAGACTAACAGGTCATGGACCAGGCATATCCAAGGATCATAGTTCTTCGATACTCTGGGGATCCCATGGGAGCATTGATCAACAGTTGGCCGCAACTTGGATGTGTTTAACAATGTTAGCTGCATCTCGAGCGCTGCCAGAGAAAGGACTACAAGCTTAGTTCAGAGGTAGCTATGCATAAAGGCTGGATCTAGCCTTAGCTTACGTTAATGCTAGCTTGTGTAGAATAATTATATTTAGTTGGCTGAGGAGACACTAACATCTACGGAAGAAGAGTGTCCGAAAGATGAAGAACGATGGTAATAAAACTAGGGTTAACAGACGTATGCTTGAATAGAAAACCTGACAGAAAGATAAGTAGATGGAACGACAGATAGGCAGATAGAGAGATGGATTGACAGATAGTTAGATTAACAGATAAATATATATATATATATATATATATATAGATAGATAGTTAGATATATAGACAAAAAGAGAGATAGAAAGAGAGAGATAGAGAGAGACAGAGAGAGATAGATAGATAGAAAAATAGATAGATAGGTAAACAGACATACAAATAGTTGGGTAGATCGACAAATAAATAGATACAGTGAAGTTAAACAAATCGAAAAATAGGCAGACAGATGAATGAAATGCTGCTATCTCAGCAGATAGACTGCTTTATAAGTAATGTGCAACCAGAGAATGATAAAATAACAGAGTTTATTAGGAATGGACATGGCTGTATATTCAATCACAGAGGTTAGGTAGAAACATGTGGATTAATGACGGTAGAAGTAACATAAAATAATGAAAGTAAAAAAAAAAATAAATAAAAACAAAAGCGAAAGTAGTGACGACGAGAGAAGGATATCTTGCAAATGACGGATGTGATTTCAATGTAGAGGAAGGGTTACTTGGGCAGAACAGGGGAAAAACGTTCTAAAGATAGAATTAAAAAGCAAAAACCATTTAGAGTAAAGCAAAAGAATCGAATAAAATTCTTTCGCATGTTCCACCGAGGAAAGAAGATTAAATTTATTATTCAGAAATCAAGAAATCTCTCAAGCAAGTTGTAAGATGATGAATCTTGCTTGTAAAAAACAAACAAACGGGTAGATGTAAGAGAAGGAGATATCTTGACACGCAAAATCTATGAGAAAAAAGTGCAAAGTCTATCTGTGAGTTATTATTTCATGGTTGTGGTGTTCACTTCTGAAGGTTGAGTTATGTCTAAAGGGATAATTTCAATTCTAGATAGCCTGTTCTATATTCCCTTACCTCTTAACAGACTGTTGCAGAATGTATCTAGAAGTCGGCGATGCATGCTCTAATTAGAGATGGTCCATTAGCTCCACACCAAAGCCTGGAAGCAGGTTGACATGATAGGCCGCTGTAAGAATGAATCGATTTTTAACCGGGTGCTTCATGCGTATCATCGCTATATAATCTTTGTTGTCCTTCACAATGCATCATTCTTGCCTTTTCAAATGGGAACAATGGGCCGTGAAGATAAACGAGCATTGCGAAACATTCATACATTTCATATTTGCGAAAATATAAATAGAAAATAACCGAGACAAAGGAAACAAAACAAAGAGCGAGACATTGTATTTCTCACAAGATACGAATATGTAGTTATTTTCTTTGTCTTTTCTAACCACGTCCATGCTGCCGATTGAAGTCTGCACTTGGTAAAATTGAAATATATATGAAAGCTCGTATATAGAGAGAAAGAGAGAGATAGATAGATAGATAGATAGAGAGAGAGAGAAGAGAGATATATAGAGAGAAAGAGAGAGATAGATATATATAGATATATATATATATATATAGAGAGAGAGAAGAGAGATATATAGAGAGAAAGAGATAGATAGATAGATAGATAGATAGAGAGAGAGAGATAGATAGATAGATAGATAGATAGAGAGAGAGAGAGAGAGAGAGAGAGAGAGAGAGAGAGAGAGAGAGAGAGAGAGAGAAGAAGGGCAGAGATAAAGGAAGAGAGAGACTGCGAGTTTACGGAGACAGTCTAATTTAGTTATCTAATCAGCTAAATTAATATCAAACCCTTTTCTGACGGCTATTATATTGCTGAATATGCAGTAAAATTGTTTTAAAAAATCTCCATCTCTGTACAGTGAGTTGTAAAACTATGACATTGCAGAAGCTCATATTACATAGGTTGCTGTGTGATCGTAGGTTACCCGAAATCAAAACAATGTTATGATATTGACAAAGTAATGATTACTTTTCGAACCGATATATCATACTGGCCAGCAATTCCAAATCAGAACCTCTATCTCTGATGGTGATCACAGACGTGCGTTTCACATAATATCAGACATAGCGTGGATGGTGGCGGGCGAATCCGTAAACAATCAAATTTTGAACACCAATCTAGGCGTCATCTTGTGTTCTATGCTTATGTGAGAGACCAAATTGCTCACACTTGGCCCATCACAATGGTTGGATGAGGACCAGACAGAACATCAATTATTGATGCCTGGCAGGATTACTTGTCTATGTCATTTCCACACTGAAGAGATTTTAGTTAAAACCTGATAGTCAATATCTGAAAGAACTGGATGGAGGAAGAGCTTTAGAGGAATGGATCAGGAGTATGATGTCGGCTGAAATAGGACACACAGCACAGAATAAGGAGAGAGAGATCGAGAAAGATAAATAGATAGATAGATATATCGATAGATAGATAGATAGATAGATAGATAGATAGATAGATAGATAGAGAGAGAGAGAGAGAGAGAGAGAGAGAGAGAGAGAGAGAGAGAGAGAGAGAGAGAGAGAGAGAGAGAGAGAGAGAGAAAAGATGTCTGCTTTAAGTGAGAAAGTTTCTCTTAATTTTGTTACAATAATTATTAGGCCACGGAAATTTTGAGCGACCTGCAAAAGTCAAGAGATTTTACTTTCTTAAGACTCTTTGTTAGGAGTCGAGCATTCTAAAACTAACCTGCACATTTAAGGACACCTACCAGAAGCCATGATAGAGCACATTGAATGTCTGTGAAAGCCTATACCATGAACATAAAATATCATTTTATTATTTTTTATGTCATAAAATCTCTCTCTCTCTCTCTCTCTCTCTCTCTCTCTCTCTCTCTCTCTCTCTCTCTCTCTCTCTCTCCTTCCTATCTTTCTCTTTCCCTCACCATTTATCGTCAATACCCACATGCATCCACTAACGTTTCCTGTCGTTTACAAACCAACCAGTTGCTAAAAACTTTCACTCTTTGAATTGTGATTTCTGCTCCCAGGAAAACTAAAGTATATACAGTTAGAATCCTATTCTCATTTCTCCAAGACATTGTATGCCAGGAAAAACATAGGAAACCTCAAAGTCCAACCGGTTTCTTAAGGGCATCCTGTCTAGACTAATAAATCGGTAATCCCGGCCAGCACGAAAGGCCTGCGCCTTCCGCTCACGTCACTCTTAGCCTCGTCTTTCCACTTGGAAGTCACACTAAATCTTCCGGGGAGAAAGCAGAGAAGTCTTGCTTCCGACAAACCGACAAACAACTTCGATATTGATTAAAATATTCCACGGAATCAAAAGACTTGGATAGAGAGAGATTTCTTTGAAGACCAAGTTGTTAAAAATCATCTATTTCGGACTCTTCCTGGTTGGTTGGTTGAAGAAAAAAAAAAGCATAACTATTTCTATCACATCCACACACCCCACCCCATTTTCTACAACCCCTTCCTTCTTCTCATTCTTTCATTTGTCTCCCCTCTCTCACCCTTTCACTCTATCTTCTATCACTCTCTCTCTCTCCCCCTCCCCCTCTCTCTCACATTCCCCCCAGCATAATTATCAAGAGTCATTAAAAAGTATTTAGCCCAGTTTTATTCGAGGAATGCAGAGGAAAATAATAGTCTCCCAAAGGAAGACTGGTGTACAGTACAGAATGAAGGAGGATAAAAACGATAGACCGACAGACAGACAGACAAACAGATCGATAGAAATATACAGAGGTGGCTAGAAAAATAAATTGATTGATGGATGGTTTGGAAACGAGATAAATGAGAGATATAGGCAGATGGGCTTACAGAAAGGCAAAAGTAAATCGACAGATATATAGACCGATCAACGGATAGATATAAATTCAAATAAATAAAATAGAAAGTTAATAAGTAGAATATATATCAGAAGATGTAAATATAGATAGATTGGTATATAGATGTGCACATTGGTCGATCGATATGTGGTAAGATAGATGAATAGGTATATAGACATAACTAGATATAAAGATGAGTAAGGCGAAAACATATACCTTATGGTAGACAGACAAACAGACAAACAGATAGACAGAAAGAAGATAAACATACAAAAAAATATTAATTAGATGGATAGATAAGATGGAGCAAAAGATACGAAATTAAACAGAAAGGCACGATACCGCAATGAAAAAACAGAAAATACTAGGAAGTAAATAATGTTGTGATAGAGGAAGAGATCACTTGGGGAGGGGGGGGGGATATTACAAGAAAACTTATTTTCTCATTACTTTCTCCTTTAACCTGTTTCCAAACATGCAGTGCTATATTGCGCAATCGTTACATAAAATTATGTCTGCGTTGCACAATGTGATTGTATAAACTGTGGGATTAACTCACTCAGGACAAAGTACTAGTTGATCCTCATCCCCTCCGCCCTCTTGAACACTTCTACCCCTCGCCTGGTTACTGGTTCTAAATATTGTGCAACTTATGACTCCACATCAGCCAGCGATTGAAGTATAATAAAAATTGACAACTTTTCACAATCTTGCTCCAAACGAGCATCATGACTGTGTCGTGAGAAAACGTAACCACTTGTGAAGTTGAGACCCATCATAGGTGATATAGCCTGGGCCTTTCTTTTTTTTATTCTTGTACCTTTTAGAATCACCTGTGACATCAGAATTTTTCTCCCCATCACGAGGCAGGAGATATGTAATTCCAAATTATTTTACATCCTCGCAATCTCTCTCAATCTTTTACGGGAGGCGATGGATTCTTAGACAGGGAGAAAAGACTAAACAGCAAGGGGTTTCCAGGGTAAGAATAGAATTCTTTGATTTTTTGATAAAGCCCATACACAAATTGAGGATCTCGGGCCTTTCCTTGCAGATCAAAGAAGCTGCCCTCTAAGACAGATAAAAAAAGTGACCATTAACTGACCCACAGGAAACGGTTGGCTTGATTACCGGACAGAAAGTTCATGTGGATTTCAAAGCAAACGGTCTGCTTTTGAGGGAAGTGTGTATACGTGTGTGTGTGTGTGTGTTGGGAAATGTGGAAAGCGAATGGGAAAGGAGCAATTTGGTAGAATTGGAGGAGACGGAACAAGAGTGATGGAAAGACACCACCATCGAGTTAAAGCAAAGAAAATGAGGAGTTGGGCAGTAGACAGTAGAGTAGTGGACTTTGTAGCAAGGATGATCGGATAAGAAGAGAGGAGGGGACTGGATGCTATAACCGACTCATCGACTGGTCCAGTTAGTCGGCTCGAGGCTGACCGGATATCTGACCAATATTGCTCGCACCTGATCTTTAGTTTTGCTGATCTGGTGGCTGGCCCAGAGACAAGGCTGTAATTCAGTCCCCTGTTCGATCTCTATTTATATGTATTCTATAAACCTCTTGATTTGTAATAATGTTTATCTTTTATGAAATAGGAAGTTTCATTTGCATTCACCTAATACCAAATAACTCAAATTGGAAAATCTTTAAGAGAAAATTCAATATAACTGGCTTTCCATTTTTGTTTTAGAATGAAATTATTTAACTATTTGTTTGATAAAAATTCTTTTTGCTTGCTACGTTGTTTTGTATTATAAAAGTATTTGAATGTCGAAAGAAGCGGCTTGGTAAAAAATTTTATCCTAAGTTGTGCATTATATTAAGGCTATATTTAGACTTGTCGTTTTGAAACTTTACCAGCTGGAAGCCTAGGAATCTCCGCAACACTGCGAGCCTCTAAGCATTTTTGAAAGAATTTAAAGACATGTTTGAATAAATTTATTTAGCTAATTTTCTATATCAGAGCCAGTAGAAGGTGGCCTACATATGAGCATGGGATCTGCACAATTCCATACCATTGTTACTGCTATTTAAACCTGCCATTAACACCAGTTTTTTTCTTCTTATCATCGCCTTGTTTATTCACGATATAGCTTCTCTTTCCTATCTGGAAATATTTTATACTTATTAGATAGATCAAGATTTTTTTTTAATCTTAAATTGTCGCAAGGAAATCCAAAAGGTGATGCTCCTAAAAAAAAGGTCAGCTAAAGTTGCGCGCCTTGACTAACTGGCACTCTTCGACAAAAGATTAAAGGGATGTAGAGGCCTAGCCCATCGTTAATGCATTTATACACCTCGTTCTACAATAGAATGGACAACAGAAGCTGAATTCTGCTTGAATATGCATAGTAAATAAACATTACGCTCAAAACCCTGTCTAGATCTAAATTTTGATATAACTTTTTTTTGCAAGACTCCCAGATGTAACGATCTAGCCTAGATCTAGATCTATTTCTAATCTTTACTAAAACGTAAGAGAAAAATTTCTTCTAAATCATTTTCTAGTTTGGTTATACCGCGGATAATACTTTAGAATAAAATATAAGTACCGGATATCCATAAAGAAGAGACTGGAGGATCCCCTTTTAGCCTTAGCAATAAAACTAGTTAATTTAGCCTTAATCTAGCTACAATATTCCCATTGTGTATGAGATCCAGTCATGTCTTTCTGTCTGTCTGCCTGTCTCTCTCATCCCCCCCCCTCTCTCTCTCTCTCTCTCTCTCTCTCTCTCCTCCTTTAATGTCCTCATGTAGTAATATTGTTTTGCAAAAGCCTCGAGGTACTGAAGAAATTTTAAAGAAATAGACGATATCACCTGTAACTTGAAATTTATGGCAATTCATACATTTAATTATCCAAATGCACTTTTATTTAAGGCAGAGACACGCACGCAGAGTGAGAGAGAGAGAGAGAGAGAGAGAGAGAGAGAGAGAGAGAGAGAGAGAGAGAGAGAGAGAGAGAGGAGAGAGCGAGAAAGTGAGGATAGAGAGATGAGAGAGAAAGAGAGAGGGAGGAAAGAGAAACCGGGGGAGAGAAGAGGAAAAGAGAGAGAAAGAGTGAGTGGAGAGAGAGAGAGAGAGAGAGAGAGAGAGAGAGAGAGAGAGAGAGAGAGAGAGAGAGAGACAAACAAGATTGAGAAGAAGTGGAGAAGAAAAAAAAGAGAGAAAGGAAGAAAAAGAGAAAGAAGCGAATAAGATAAAGAAAAAGAAATAGAGAGAGAGAGAGAGAGAGAGAGAGAGAGAGGGGGGGGGAGAGGAAGACAAAGAAGGAGAGAAAGAGAGAGGAGCGAAAAAGGGATAGAAAAAGTGATCGTTGGAGAAAGAGGGAAAGGAGAGAGAGAAAGAATTGAGAAAAAGAGAGACAGAGAGAGACAGAGAGAGATAAAGAGAGAGGGAGAGAGAGAGCGAGAGAGAGTGACAGAGAGAGAGACGGTCAGAGAGGGAGAGAGTGACAGAGAGAGACGTGCATAGAGAGAGAGAGAGAGAAAGAAAGAGAGAGAGAGAGAGAGAGAGAGAGAGAGAGAGAGAGAGAGAGAGAGAGAGAGAGAGAGAGAGAGAGAGAGAGAGAGAGAGAGTGTGTGTGTGTGTACCAACGGCCGTAAAGACATCTTAGGCGGCTTGCGATTTTACCTCAATATTACACTGTAAGCATTGAGCGCCATAAACGCCTGTCTTGTATTACGCTGTTTTTTTTTTTAATTTTTTTTTTATTTTAAATAAAAATGTCACCTGATCATGAATTTACAATGTCTAGATTTAACCTACATTTTAACTGCTCGGAGAAAAGATATGAATTTTTTTTTTATTTTCTGTCTCTGAACAGTAATTTCTACATTAAAAACTAATTATTAAGCTTAGGCTTAGGCTGTGTTTGCGAGTTGTTCAAGGAAGGTAACTCTAGCTGAAATTTATAAGGGAAATCGTCTATTCCGAGTGACCACTAAAATAAGCCATAATTAAAACTAAGTCAGAGAGGTCCATTCTTGTCTTTTTAAAATGGGATAGGTAAAATTGTGTTCACAGTTAAAAGTAAAATTAAAAAACAGTTGTATGAGAATTTGATATAATCCACCATTTCTTTGAAGAAAATTGTTCCCTAATACTATTTGATGATTTTCTCTCTAAATCCATATTTTTTTTTTATTGACAGCCTCTTAAAGTTAAAGGATGAAGTATGGCAGGGTAAAGTACATTATAATTTGCACCCAAATAAAAATGGTTTGAGGTGAAGACATGCGGCCTTCATACTTCTAAAATAATGTCAGTTCGGATATATTTCCTCTCTTGAAACTAAAACACGATGAGGAAAGTGCACAGGCATCTGCATCCTATGAAGAGGGTTACAGACACTTTGGAGATCAATAGATGCGTCAATTAGGATAGATTTGCAGCACAATCGTATCTCAGAGCAGTTACATTTTGGTACTTCATGATTTACTTTATTTTGCAAGTTATTTTTCTCCTTATTTATTCAAGTTGTTAATAATGCGGTTTAGTCGGGAGTAGTTCGATAAGGCTCGTCACTTCCAACTTCGATGAAATAATGGCAAATGGACGCACACCTGTATTTTTCAATATTGTCGTAGATGTCATAATTATGTGATTTCCTTTGTCTCTTTCTTTCCTCGTGCCAGCTTACGGTACACGCTATGGTTATTATAAGTAGACAATTTCGACTTTTCTGAGCGAGATCTCTGGAAAGTTTGCTAGCAATGCTGTGTTCAATGTTCCACTCTCGAGGCTGTCACGTTTAATATGGAAAACAGTTTTTAGATCTTTGTGAAACACGGCCCCATATCATTTTATTATTTTTTATGTCATAAAATCTCTCTCTCTCTCTCTCTCTCTCTCTCTCTCTCTATCTATCTATCTATCTATCTATCTATCTCTCTCTCCCTTTCTCTCTCTCTTTCTCTCTTTTCTTCTCTCACTTTCCCTTCTTCCCGGTAACTACCCTCTCTTTTTGTACTCTTCTTTATTTAATTCTCTTAATTTTCAGCATCTTTCACTCTCTGACCTTTGTTTTTCTCTTTTTCTTCTCCTCTCTTTCTAAATCTCTTCTGGCCCATCCCCTTTTGGGACCCTCTTTTAGTTGTCGCTGCCAGACATACAACAAGCCTCTAACCTATGTCAACCTAAAACTCTCCTAAACATCCCAGAGTTGTGTGTATTTCATTACTGAGCATCTTCCTCCCTGCGACCTTGACCCTGCCGCCCAGTTGCTCTCAGCTTAATCCAGGCGTCTTGTGGACAGCTCTCATCAGTTCAGAATCCGTCCCAAACTTCCAAAGATTTCCTTGAGTGAGAGAGTAAATAGAGAAACTCCCTTGGGAAGGGAATGCTCCGAAATAAAGAAAGAAAGCAAAATAAAAGCACTAATAACAATGAAATTTAGGGCAGAAAATATTATTGAAATAATATGAGAAATATAAAAAAAAAACAACAAAAAATCCCCAAAACCTAAACAACAAAAACTTACAAAAAACCCCATCAAAAACATAAACAAACAAACAATCAAAAAATTACAACAACAATGCTCAAATTAGAAATAAAAAATGAAAAATAGACAAACTCTGCTCTAAAGGAGTTACAATAATGGTTCCTAAAACATATCTATAGGTTTCTGAACAGATTAGCAAGTGAAATGTATCGAGCTCTGTACAGATTTACTTAAACCAAATCGAAATTAAACAACAATTGATTTCATTATGACGGGGACTGTGGGGGTGGGGTGGTAGGGAGGGCATGGTAAGAAAGACAGTTTGTGGTTCCAAGCCTTTTGCTCTTCCAAGTTCAAATTCAAGAGTGGCCTCTTTTCAGACCGCGACTCTCAATAAACTCAATCTTACACCCGGAAAGGAAAAAACAAACAAAATAAGAAAGCAGAAAAAAATCAGCAGCAACGACAAAAAACAAAAACCAAAAAAAAACAACAAACAAACAAAAAAACAAACCACAACGCACTAGAAGATTTTATTAAAGAAAGAGGTTGACAAAAAATCTGATGTGCAAAAAGCATAGCAGAAAACTATGGGAAACAAGGGATTAACTACGTGGATTTAAGAGTAAAAGTTTTGAATAAAGTAAAAAAAAAAATTGGGATAGGAAAAACATATCTTCTCATGAGTAAAAATACTGGTGTGTGGTGAGTACAGGCAGCCACTGGGAAGCTGTGGCCCAGCTTTTATGACAGTGTCTGTGTGTGACAAAACTGACAAGTACAGCGGGCCAAGAGGACTCCAGGGAATGCTCTCACACTTCTCTAGGGGAACGAGAGGATTGAAGAGGGAAGAAGGTATAGAAAGAGGGAGAAAGAGAGAATAAGACATAGAAGAATAGAAAAGTGAAAAGGAAAACAGAAAGATGAAGAAAGAGAATGAGAAAGAAAAAATAGCGAGAAGGATAGATAGAAGGAAAAAAAATCAGGAAGAGGAAAAGAGGAAAGAAATAAAGATGGAGAAATAAAACGAAAGCGAATGGGTATGAGGAGGAAAAGAAACGGAAAGCAAATAAGAAAAAAATGGCAAGAGAGAAAGAGACAAAGATAAAATGATGGAGATATGGTGAGAAAAAGAGAGCAGAGAGAAAGAGACAGAGTGTGGAAGAGTGAGAAAACATAGAGAGAAATAAGGTAAGAGAACGAGATAGATAACGCATTAGAGATAGAAAAATCAACAGATAGAGAGATAAAAAGATAAATATAGAGTTAGATAAAAAGGGACATATAATGAGAGATAGATAGATAGATAGATAGATAGATAGATAGATAGATAGATGGAGAGAGAGAGAGAGAGAGAGAGAGAGAGAGAGAGAGAGAGAGAGAGAGAGAGAGAGAGAGAGAGAGAGAGAGAGAGAGAGAGAGAGAGAGAGAGAGAGAGAGAGAGAGAGAGAGAGAGAGAGAGGGAGAGAGAAAGAAAAGGTTGGATGGGCAATTGTAAAATTTACTGGATCTCTGAGGCACAAATAATGAACTCAGCTAGATTACGTGCTAGACACCTCACGAAATCTCTCATTCATATTCGAGTGCCCTAGAGGATTCTCAACATCATAGAAGAGATAGATGAACCAATCAGAACTGTAGATATTTTGCAATTTTTTTTATCACATTATTTACACAGAAAGAGGTGACAACAAATATTGAAAAAAAAAAGTAATTGGAGTAGCTGTTGTCTACAAGTTCCATTGAAATATTAAGATAATAATCTTAACTATATTTTCAACTTCGATTCCGGTAACAAGGAGGACAAAAGAAACCACCTATTAAATGATAAAGAAGTTCTTAAAATCCAAAAAAAAAAAAAATATATATATATATAAAAAAACTAAACAAAATCAAAATGGAAATGTAAAACCAGCCAAGATTTAAAGGGAAAGAGCCCTTGGATTATGACGCTATTACAAGGCAACAAAGAGAAAAAAAAAAGACTCGACATGTCTATTTAATTGTATTAATCTCTCAACACAGTCTTAAAAAAAATACACGCAATCTCAACAACATTATTTATTCATGCACCAAAATAGTTCCTAGCCAAAAAGCGTTCATTAAACATAAAAAACATAACGCCACGAATAATGCCGTTACACGGCTCAAGATTTGTGTGTAACATAAGCAGGTGCACGCACTGTTAACATCAAATATGCACGGCCGATAGGGTTAGATCTACCGAACTTTATCTCATCTCACTGATATGTTTACAACGCCGCTTATTGCTTTCCTGATGAAAAATCATCTCTGACTCTTGGTTTCTTTCTAAATTCCATTCCAAAATTATGGTTTCTTTGAATTGAGGATACTGATTTAGATATTCTTGTTTACTGTATCATAATTTCTGTTTATCTTCTTTTTACGCTAGGAGCACGAATAATAATTAATCATTATTACCTACATACAAATTCTCAGCCAGGTAAACATTGTATGATAAGACATTCATTTCTTTGAATGTGTCATAGTGTATATCAGCTGATGAGGAAAGGTAAAATTAATAAAGGTTTAAAGTCCAGTCCCACATAAGCCGAGACTCTAGAAACGGATTAGTCGCCGCTAAGCAAGACAATCGAACAGTTAGGTGGTTGTTTTGGAAATTTCTGCCTATCGAACCTAACCCGGTAAGTCGCGCATGATTTATATCAAAGCGGGATGTTACCCCACAGTTTTATCGATGACTCTTTCGGGACATTCGGGGCATTCATGCAATTTAAAGATGTGAGGCCTTATTAAACGAGCTTGATAAACAGAAATCGACATCTAAGGAATTAAAAACAGAAACGTATTGCTAAGTTTCAAAGAATACTTTGAAAAATTGTTCTGAAAACTGATTTTTGCCATACACGACGTCTAGCCCTTGCCTTTTATTCACGGCTCACATTTCTATGATTTTCTCTTTACCCCTTGATCATAAACTCAATTGCACAACTCGTGCTTACCCTTTTGATTTCTTCAGTATATTTTTATGGGTACTCTCTCTCTCTCTCTCTCTCTCTCTCTCTCTCTCTCTCTTTCTCTCTCACTCACTCTTTCTCCCTATGTCTGGGTCTCTACAGTTTTGCTCGCCTCCTTCCTTTGCCTCTTTACCCTCATCCCGTACCTACTAGCTTCTTCTCTGCCCATTATCCCACACTCATGCCATCTCTCACTCTCTCCCGCCATGTCCTCCCCTGTCTGTAAGCAGCAAACCTGATCTTCCATCCCCTCCCCTCCCCTCCCGCGCCCCCCCCCTCCCCCCCCCCCCCCCCCCAATCTTGCAGACAGTGTTGCGCACCTACTCTCTCTTACTGTGGAGGTCTCTCCACCACAAAACGCCGGTTTGCCCATGCTCACCCACTCTCGGAGTGAGTTCACAGCTCTACATAGCTGATTCTATTCGGGATGCCACGAGTATCGTTATGATCGGAAATGAGCAGTCCTTTCCGAATGAGTTCCAATTTTAATCTCATTCGAGAGTCGTTGAAAAGAGTGGGCCTAGACACTTCATACAAGAATTGACTGCTCTTAACGGAGAATTGAGTCATTGTATACTTTCATATTTCAGTGACATTGCGAACTGTTTCAGGGCTTGTACACTATAAAGTTCATATATATTGTGTTTTTAAAAAGCCGAAAGTTAAAAAGAAAATGTTAGAATTAACTACACATAACAATTAGCCAATCGCACCCACAGGGCATCATACTCCAAGAATTTGTCACTGTGACCTCGTTTTGGATAAAAAAAATCTACTGTGGTTTGCCATTCGAAAGTTTTCTTTTATCGGAACAAATGCAATAATACTCCAACATCCTGAGGTAAGTAAATAGAATAAGATAAGTATCATATTTTATGATCGTACCCACACAACGGGATTTTAGCCACAGGTTCTACATTTGTTATGATCTTATTTATTCGCTCTTCAACTCCGCATGAATGAATTACTTTTATTTAACCGGAGCCTGTTTGGTCTTTGATAACCTTGAAGCCATTGATTTAAAAAGATATTAAGTCGTTCAAACGGGTTACTTTCGTAAAAATAAGTTCTTTTTAACCTTTTTTTTTTTTTAAATTGCGCCGTTAAGAAGTTTATCTAAAGAAGGAGTAATGTGCCTGTAATCCGCTTTCCTGCCTAAAGACCCTCTTAAGGAAATTTCATGATCCTTCTATCAGGCAGAGCTGCTTTGATTTCTGATCATCCCCTTCAGGACAGATGTAATTTATCATTTCGTACTGTACTCATGTTATGCCTCTTTTATTGTGTTTCCTCAGCTCTCCCTACTCTCTCTCTCTCTCTCTCTCTCTCTCTCTCTCTCTCTCTTTTTCTCTAATTCAGCCACTCTGTCGCCCCACTCTTTTTGCTTGTCTCTTTTTTTCCTTTCTCGCTCTCCGTTCCTTCTCTAGTAGTGATGATAATACTGAAAATATAATTTGTATATAAGAGTATATTTGCTATATAAATAGCGAATTTTCTTTATGCCAGGTTGAAATCTGTGCGCTGAGTAATTATTATAGAAGCAGAAGTAGTGGTAGTGGAAGCAATGATAATAGCAGTAGTAGTAGTAGTAGTAGTAGTAGTAGTAGTAGTAGTAGTAGTAGTAGTAGTAGTAGTAGTAGTAGTAGCAGTAGTAGCAGTTGTTGCTGTAGTAGTAGTAGTAGTAGTAGTAGTAGTAGTAGTAGTAGTAGTAGTAGTAGTAGTAGTAGTAGTAGTAGTAGTAGTAGTAGTAGTAGTAGTAGTAGTAGTAGTAGTAGTAGTAGTAGTAGTAGTAGTAGTAGTAGGTGTAGTACTACTACTAGTAGTAGTAGTAGTAGTAGTAGTAGTAGTAGTAGTAGTACTACTACTACTACTACTACTACTACTACTACTACTACTACTACTACTACTACCACTGGTGCTGGCGGCAGTACTAATAGCATTAGTGATTTTGGTGGTGATGTTATTTATAATGCTTGTGTCACAGGACCGCTAGCTGTTTTTACTGACCAGTCTTTAGTTGATCCAATGAAATTACAATATAATTATTTTACTATCGATCTGGTTGATCTCATCTAGTACCTCCCACTTTCTTTAATCACTTCTCTCCTCTTGGCGCGTCAGGAAATAGCTTGAGAGACTGAAATTGCTTTTTTATCGCCCTTCTGAAGATACAAGTGTGCAGGAGATAGAAAAACTAATGAATGACAATTCTTTTTACTGCCTTTGAGACGATTTTGACTAAATCAAACAATGGTCTTGGGTTTATACCGCTGATTTGAATGTACGTGAAACTATGACTTTAGTCAGTGGAAAACATGATATTAGTGCATCAAAATCGCATCAATTTATTCACCTGGTACACAGTCTCCTTTTGCTCGCCTCTCTCTTGGATAGAACATCCCTCTGCATGTCCTTGAAACCTAACTGAATCGAAAATTATAAATACACGTATAGAATATTTATGTATATTGTATAATATAACACATATTGTTTTCGCAATACTTCATTTGATGAAGATTTCTTTCGCGGTTAATCATTTCCCCCTTCTCAAATGTGACCTATATTATTTTTGATTCATTAAGAATCGAACTACGGAAACCGATGGTTTGATGGGATACTTTCTTAATACTGAGAGAAACCTTAGCTCAATTGGACACTTTCCGCATTTTGCGAAGATTACATGGCTATGGAATTGGATACACCTTTACCGATCAGGTTTTATGAAGTTAATTTTTATACGATGAGCTCAAATTTCATTATTGAATGAATCAATCTATCAACCTAGTCATGTGAAAGGATCAAAGCGTATGTACGTTTAGTCTCTCAACTAAATCCATAAATTAAATAAACAATTTCTACAGCTTCCTTGAGCCTGCCACTGTGTGCTTCTGCATGATGTGTACTACTTTCCACTTTTTTTTCGAGAGCAAATAATAATATGTCCTATTACTGTATTTGCAAAGATATTTTGGACGTTTGACGAGACGTCCACCTGAGTTTCACGCTCTTCCTGTTACACATGTGAATCATGGCATCATGACATCATGACATCATGAGTGGTTGAGAGTGGGAGCCTCACCTTGTAGATCTTCCTTGTAAGAGACGCGAGGGGCGCCACTTTGAGGGAACAGAATGCCTGATAAGATCATCACTCGATTGTGCGTGGCGGTACAGCAGCCATTAGTAATCAAGCTAGATAAACGTCAATAGCCCATTGCCCCTGAATATAATCAAGGACTGAATTTGATACAATTTAGCCTCGACATTTTGACTTCTTCGAGGTAATCGAACGTAACATACTACAAGGCTGAACAACTAAAATAAAATTTGACCCAGAGTTTAGTTAGTAAGGGGACTATTTACATTTGTATATTTTTTCAGTTTTTATAATGTTGGAGAAGACGTATAGAACGATTTTAAAGAGCTTCAAATTCTTTTATGCCTCTTGTAATATAGTCTTTGCTTGAAGAATTATAATGTTTTGATGATATAAGAGCAGTACACATATACACCTATAATAAGTATCTACTCTGCAGGCTTTAGGAACATTTGTAGTTAAGATTAAGATACAACCGAAACCTACAATAACTACAATCAATGCAATCATTTTCTCTTCTCTTTTCTTTTCTCTACAAACCTGTGAGTATAATTAGAACGGTTTTTTTTTATACAGGGTAGAGAACATTCACACAATCACCATAGCTCTGCAGCTCGCACAACTTGATGCGCTTGTGTAGGTTGATGTGACCTTTATAAACACGGAATGTGGGAGGTGGCTGCCTCGCGATTCTTTGCAACGCGGAATAAGAGATGTGTGCTGATAATCATAATTATATGATGTAACTCTGATTTGCTATTAATCAATCGATTTATATAGTTATTTATTTTATTTCATGAAAAATATAATATAATATTATACTACTTTTTCCCATTATTCTCTTTTTGTGGTTAAATGTTAAAAACTATATATCCCAGAACCTTAAAAAAATGATGTCTTAAAAAAAAAAACGTTTTATATACATGTACTATACAAACCGATAAAACAGACACGGGAAAAAAAAACCAAAAACAATACATTATGCAACTTTTTTTAAAGTCCGCTAGATACATTTTTATGAGACAAAAGGAAAAACTTCAGAAAAATAACATGGTCTCAACTTATGTCCTTTGCGCACGGAACAAATTTCAGACCGCTGCGCCATCTCCTCATTGCGCCAGAGTCTGTTTCTCTCCCTGATGCGCCCCTCTCCCTCCTCCACTTGCTCTTTTTTGTTGTCATCTCTTTTTCCCATCCGGTACCGTAGAACAAAGTACTCAGCTCTAGGAAGCCTGTACACTCTTCCCCTTCTTTTGTTTCCCGCTGACGGATTCTTCGTTTTTATCGATTACATTCGGCTGGCAAGACCCAGCTCCGCTACCTCCACGGGGTTCGGTCCCTTGGGTCAGTGTTTAATGGTCGCTGCTTCCCTCGATCCACAGTTAGCTCTGCTCTCTCAAGTCCACAGGATACAGAGGGATCTGTGTGTGCGCGTGTGGGGTGGCTGGCCTCTACGGCTTCGTTATTGTTGGCTTATCTCTTCTTTTGCTCACTTAAAGCACGCGGTTTAAATTCTATAGGTCTATCATGAGTAGCAAAAGTCAATGAAGTCAGTCTTATGTTATGTCCTGTAGGTAGACTTATGTGTGTAATCAGACTTATGTGTGTCAGCAATGTCCTGTAATTAGACTTATGTGGGTCAGTAATGTCCTGTAATTAGAATAATGTGTGTCCGTAATGTCCTGTAATCAGAATTATATGTGTAAGTAATGTCCTGTAATCAAAATTATGTATGTCAGCAATGTCCTACTATCTGACTTATGTATGTAAATATTGTCCTGTTATCAGACTTATGTGTGTCAGTACTGTCCTGTAATCAGTGTTACGTGTGCCGAAAATGTCCTGTAACCAGACTCATGTGTCAGTAATGTCCGTCAAAGTCTAGTTTTGGGTTTAGGGTAACCACGGTGTCACTGGTGTGTAGCGCGGCTGCCCTTAAGATGTGCGACATCCCTTGTCCGCGAGGTTATTGATGGGTGAGGTGGAGGTCTCAACCTTCGAGCTCTGATGGTATCCAAGGTTTAGAGGGCTTATATATGAGATAGGACTAGATACAAAAATGACTGCATTCGACAGTACATTTTAATATAGTCTAAATGAGTCCTAGAGGGCAGAGAATGAGAGAGTTTCGAAATTGTAATCAAAATCAATGGCATTTAAATTTACAGGGCGTCTACAGTACAATGAACCTCGTGACCTCCAAAAGGGATTAAATCTATAAGGCAAACCGAGACAAATCAGCGGTGCAAGGCTTGCTGCCTTTCCAATCCAGCTTTTCCTTATATTGAAGCTTGAAATAACCTTGCATATAGTAAGGAGCTTTATGTGAACACAATCTTATCAGTAGAATCATTGAGTTTTCAACAAATTTAGCTTTTGGAATGTTCCCACGCTCATTGCGAGGTGGATGTAAATTGGTAATTTTGCACTAAGAACGCAATTCAATATCACCAAAGGGAAACACTTGCTTTTGAACTGTTGCTTTGAATCACAGAAATTTGTCCACCTTCACATCAAATTCCTTCACTGATTTTACACACGCCCAATGTGAACGAGCAACATACGCGCATATACATACATAATTCACTAATTACACTAAATCATGATTGGGATCTGAAAACCAATTTGGAAAATGAGCCTTTGACCTTTTATGCTCTTTAGAAACATTCAAACTATTGAGAGCCATTGCAATTCAAGCATGAAATGTAGGCCTCGTTTCTTTTTGAAAAGCAACATTGCGTTAATATCTGTCGCAAATGTCCGTCCTTTCTCTACATGTTGCAACAGAGAGTTCGCTCCAAGCCCCCAGTACTCCTGTGCATTGTACAATTGAAAACAAGCTAGCGTAATTGGTAGGATTCTATAGATCCTTCTATAAGGATGAAGCACTGCCTACAAATCAATTTATTTTTTTTCCGCTTGAGGATAGAGCTAATGGTACTTAAAGAAACAGAGACAAGTAGAAATAGAGGAGAATGGGCGTTGTGACATAAATAGAGGGGAGAGAGAGAGAGTGTGTGTGCGTGTGTGTGAGAGAGATAGATAGAGAGAGAGAGAGAGAGAGAGAGAGAGAGAGAGAGAGAGAGAGAGAGAGAGAGAGAGGGAGAGAGACAGAGAAAACATGATACACAGATAGAGAATAGCGTTTCATATAAGATACAAAAGGTCAGTGTCTCTGCAATTGAAAGCTTGTTCTGTTTCGACTCTCGAACTCCTCCGTAACTGATCAAGACAACGAAAGCCATGGCTCCAAACGTATAATTCTAACACTTGAGTAAAACTTTGGCGTCAAGGACAAAAAAATAGGACTATATCTTGTCCTTTGTAGGCAGATTCAAACTTTATTCTTAATCTCCTCTAATAACATATCTGTATGAAACAAAAAATATATAATAATTATAACAATTCTCAATCAATGCTAATAGGGAAATGAAAAAAAAATAAATTAAGAATCATCCAATACAATCCTTTTGAACACCCGCTAGCCTGCGTGTCATAATTTTCGTTATCTCATTTTCTACAATTCGTCCACAAGGCCTTGAACTTACATTTGTTTTATCTGGCAGGTTGTAAAGGTGAGGCCGCCCTGACTCAAACCTGGTCTTATTAACGGGAGTTCGTAGAGTATATGTTTCAGGGCGGAATATTAACCGAACCACCACTGGTGCCACGCCTGAACAGAAATTCCTGACATCAATTAAGGTAATTAGCACGTAAAAAACATTCTCATCATCTCGTTTGGCGCAGAATTGTATTTGTAAAGGCAAATGAAAATTAAAACAAAGAACGGATTGGAAAAAAAAAAAGGCGAGCCATACACACATGGCTATTATGAGCATGGCATAATAAAGAAGATGATTAAAAGGGATATTCAGGGCGCTTGTGTGGCGGGGTTTGGGATCGATACGATACGACTGATGATGGTGGCTGCTGTATCCGACATCCAGAGGGGTTCGCTCTCCGCCAGGTCGGTCCGGCTGGGCCACATCCTCCCGGGAGGGGGGAGGGTAAGAAGGCAGCACCCGACCTATGTACTTTACACATCTAATAAATCTTTGAAAAAAGGAAACAGAACGAAAAGGAAGAGAGATACGAGACATTAAGATAAAAAAAAAAAATTTCATACAGGAAGATAGACTTACGAGCGGATTTAAAAAAAAAGAAAAGAAGAAAATACAGTACGATAGACTGGCGAAGGAAATCATAGGAATTCAAACAGGGATGAAGGGGAATTGACTAGAGAAAGAAGATATAGGAGCAGTAAAAAGAACATGGAAAAGAGATCAGGAACAAAGGCTGAGAGAGAAATAGAGAAATAGATAGATAGATAGGTAGATAGATAGATAGATAGATAGATAGATAGATAGAGAGAGAGAGAGAGAGAGAGAGAGAGAGAGAGAGAGAGAGAGAGAGAGAGAGAGAGAGAGAGAGAGAGAGAGAGTAATCATACAATCAAGATAAAAACCATCATTTCAAAAATATTTTCACAAGATAAAGACTGGGGTAATGACAGTGGTTTTAGCGTATTCTTGCAAACGCGTTGGGCTGAATTAAAAAAAATGGACCAGACATCAAGACACCAAATCATCAGTGGATTAGAAAATACAGGAAAAGAATAAACGTTACCAATAAGATATTGCGATATTACACAGGTAAAAAAAGGTGATGTTCTCGAAACAGAAACAGGAGAGAAAACTATGTGTACTTTAAGAAGATGGCATCTTGAAAACAAACAAACCAAAAAAAAAAAACAACACACACTATTTTAGAGTGAGAGTTCGTTCAAATGTTCAAAATAATAATGACATAGACCTGAACGAATCAGAGAGAGACAATTATATGGCCGAACGATTCTGAGACGTAGAGCTCCATCGAAGATCCTCATAGTGTAGTTTGAGTAATATCACGCAGACTGAATTACTGAGGCTGGCTCACTTTTCAGAGTTCTGCCTCTAAAGTACCCGTGTTCTCTTAACGTGACGAAAATTAGCCGGATAAAAATCGAATCAACGCCTAATTAATCCGGCATTTCAAAAATAAAACTCATGCTATGAAAGCAAGAAAAAAAAAAGGTTCATTTAGAAATGTATGATTACTAAAGAATGGGAATAGATACCACGAAACTAAATTGAAAACCAGAATGAAACCTAGAATTACCTTTCTTTGTTAAACAGTTAAACGTATACACGTATCGCATAAGCTTTTACAGAATGTTAAGTAATTTCTACCTTAGCTGCTCTGAAACGCTCATGTAGAAACTACTTTAATCTCACCCTGCCTCAACCCATTATTCTTCCACAAGCAGATCGGTTTTCTGTCCATTTACATTGGGATGATTTCCTGTGTTTTAAATCTCCGACCACGTGACGTGTAATCACGCCCCCTGCTGTAATCTCCGTCAGTTTTTTGAGCGCACGCAAAGCGGATAACGAAGCGGCTCTTTAATGAGCTGGGAGTGGTGAATGAAGCAGCATAATACGGACCTCCCTCAGGAGAGATCACTGTTAAGTATGAAGAGCCGTTGTTAGGATTGAGAGAAACAAAGCGAAAAAATATACTCACTCTAGCTATAATCGACACACGCCTACATTTCTCAAGTTTTTCTTTTTTCTTTTTTTTTAAAGCTACATGTTTTTTACTCCTTCACCTCTTTCATTTTGTTTAAAGAAAATGTTTATCACTGCAGCACCTATGTAATGGATCTCCATTCTGTGTATCTAATTCTTTGCTCGCAACTAAAAAAAGGGTCAAACAGCTTCGCGCAGTTTTTTAATCCAATATGTCTGATCTAATTCACTTAATAGGTCACAATTTTTTTTCTCTCAGTACTTGCATCTTGTCTGACTGGTTTATTTGAAGCTCGGTTTAATATTGTATTTTTCTTCGACCCAAGGCTTGGCTTAAGAGTCTGACCACAACAAAGAGTCGTGGCAGCTTTGGTAAGATGCTCAGATTCTGACCCATAATTTGATTTCTTTACGGGCCGAAGACTAATCGTTGCAGTTTAAGTGGTTTCCTTCATGTTACACTCCATAATAAACCAATGCAAGATAAATGAAAGAAATTAGCAAAGGACATCAAAAAAAGGGCAGCATTTCCTTCTTACAACTTACAGACTACTTTTCTATAAGCGCATTCTCTTACTGATCTCGGAAAGGCAGCAGCAGCTCTCTGTCGTTCAATGTCTTCATCTTTCTGAAATTCTTATGCGAAAAAATAAATTGTTTATTAAAATTAGTGAGTAATGCAAATGCATGTACATGTAATTTATATGCAAGAAAATCCCCCAGAAAAGTCGTTTTGTAAAGTTTGGAATGACTCAGACTGAACGGGATTCCAATTGAGCTCCCGGTTCACTTAACTTTAGAGCTTGATTTTGCGTAACGCGTGGGACAAAACTTACATTTCTATGTAAATATTTTTTTTTCTACATGATTCTGAGACAAATCTCTTTTCGTTTACCTTCTTATTCGTTGTGCTCCCTCATTTTGATTTAAACGACTTTCCCGAAATATTCTTTTAAATTTAAAAGCAAAATTTATTCAAACGAACTCAATTTTTTTCCACAAATATTTATTTTCAAGATCATATCCTAGATATAATGCTGTCTACCATCTTACCTGTGTGATTTAATTTCACAAACTATTACATATAGATGACTGACATATTAGTCTTATAGTATAGAGATTTTATATGGAAATAGTGACGCACAGAGTAACTATTCTATCGACCACAGTTTTTCTGTACTAAAGTTAACTGATTTTTTTATTGATCTACCAACAAAACAATATATCTTCCTCCGTAAATTTTAACTTCAACCCTTATTGTGCCTAAAAAGATTTGTCACCGCTTTTGCGTTCTTTTGAAGGTACATGTACTAGAAACAAGGAGCGATTTTTTGATAATACAAAATCGAGAAATGATAAAGGCAAAAAAGCGGATAAAAATAAATCATATATGTGATAACTAGTTTACGAAACGAGTGAGGCTAAAAAAAGGATAACAAATCAACAAAACACATGGAAAAAAAACAACTGAATTTCTGAACAAAAACATAATTGACAGAGAAGTACAAAACGTTGACAATCTCTGAATCACATAGCCTGGGAGAGAGGAGAGGGTGAGAGGCAGAGGACAGATGTATTTAACATAACACAGCACAATAACAGCGTGGCGTGATCTCTGAACGCTGGAGAGCGGAGGAGAACGTTCAACACGCAGCTCAGGAGGAGATTCAAGGCTCCAAGTATCGGATGTTAAAGTGGAAAGAAAACCAAGGCTTAGCAACATTTTATGAAAACCATATCGATTTCAAATCATTTGCATAAAAAAGTCTCATTTCACTTGCCTTTCCTCTCTTGTTTTTATTTTTCTTTTTTTCTGAAGACGCTCCGTTTTTCTTCCTATCTTAAAATTTCCCTCTCTCTACATCTCTGTGGCATTCATATTTCACATCGTCTTTACCCCTACTTTTTTCTCTCTCTCTCTCTCTCTCTCTCTCTCTCTCTCTCTCTCTCTCTCTTTCTCTCTGTCTCTCTCTCTCTCTTATCTATTAAGTAATACCCTGGAGGCAGGATCAAGCAACCACTGATGTTCTGGAGAGCAGCCTGCTAAAGAGGATGATGAACCCAGGGAAATTGCAAACAATGAACACACATTGGATTACAGCAATAGGATTTTCTTAGTTAAAGCGCTGTCGGAAGTCGTAGCTTGCAGGGCCTCCCATAGGTCAAAGATCCTTGCTCTCAAGCAGATGATTGGCTAAGAAGGTTGATCAGCTCGAATGGCAGCTGCAGGCGGTCCAAAACGAACAGCGTCTTTGGAAACCTCTAAGTTCCAGGCAATTAGAGGTAGTAAAACTAAATGAAATAATTTGAAAACTTTCGTCTACACGAGACTTCCCCAGAGGTTTAGTGAACATAAAGCTTCGTAAAAAATTGATTTTACGAATATTTTTCAAAAGACATAATAACCTGAGAAATACTGAACAAATTTAGGCCGCATTGAAGATTCTTTATGTAGGAATGGGTTACACAAAACAAACTTAAAAGAGTCCATCTCTACATATTTGTAGAGAAGACGATTGATCAGTATGTATTTTTAGCAAAACAAATACATTTTCAGTCAACGATGTTACTGAAAAACAACTTCATCTGTGTCCCTTTGGTGTTTTTTTCTTTGCCCTTCGATAAATTTAATGTACCAATAATGCTGGCGTTTCTGCTTGACTGGATGTCCAAAAACGTTACACGTAAGCCACTCAGAGAGACGACAACGTGCCCAAAGTGAAGCTGACATTTTGTATAAACACAGTCATGCTCGCTTATTCAAACCGATTAAGAACCGGGCTGCTACGAGGAAAATTATTTAAAAACGTTATAAAGAGATACATATACAATAGCCCTATATCACACATTTAGTTGACTGGTTGGTTGGCTGGTTTGTTGATTCTGATCATGCATTGATCCCAGATGATTAGTCATCAAGCTTAAACTCTCAAAAATGAGAAATGTGCGTTCGGACATTCTTTAAGACGGTGCGATGAACTGAAACGTAAAACTTCCTAACCTCACTGTAAGAACGAAAAGCGTTTATTGTTTGTGTTTAGCCTTCACATGCATATGGCATTGGTAATAGTTCTTGCAAATTCCGGAAGACCGCATATTGTCAGCGTGTCACGCCATTGGGCGCATGCCTCAATACACTTCGCTTTTAAGTCGAGAGGTATAATTGTTTCCTGTACACGACACTCTGCAGTACCGCTATGCCCGTGGCAATCTCGACACTTGATCAATACGAGAAAACTATTTCATATACCAGTAATTGAATACTTCTAGAGAAGTGTACATCCTTGGATCTGCATCCCTCAGAGCAAGTCGATAAAAACTTAGATAAAGACTGTAATTTCTCCTCAACTTTTCCCCACTCACCTCCCGTTTTTTGTTTAAACCGTGTTTCGGAATTGTTTTTAGCTCTAAATAATCTGCATTGAACTTTCTATTATGCTCATCTATTATCACTTGCAGTTACTGCGCTAACATCCCACTTGGGTTAAGTCTAGCTCAATCCACTCAGTATAACCCAGGTAGGCCCATATGCTTCAGTTCTAGAATTCATCTCAGTTTGTATTTTCTGATTAGAACTGCTGCAGGTTATTGAGACATTAAAAAGGTCAAGTAAAAGTTTAGAAAAATGAGTCCTTTACATCCAAATAGTCACTCTAAACATGTAGAACAAACTTTATCCTTTTTTGTGTTTTTTTTTACTTATTAAATGAACACTCCTAACCCCAGCCCTCTTTCGCCTCGTCTCTCATACTCTTTATTCTTTCATGTTTCTATTTCCATTAATCCATTCTCATGGAGAACAAAATAATAAGATGTGTACACCCCAACCTCAGAGGAGATCGATAAGTACAGCAAATTTTTTGTTGTTGTTGTTGCTATTTTTCGTTTTTTCATCTTAAGCCTTTTTATGAACATTGCATTTTTTATTGTGTGATTCATACCCTTTAGTATTAATGGACATTTCAATTTTGAATTTCCGTAAGAGGGATGAATAAAGTTAATCTGATCTGATCTCAGTATAAAAAACGAAGCACATTGAATAATCGCAAAAGGAATGTCCACCAAGACTCATCGCAATAGAGCAAACGTTGGGGGTAATGTTCTTGAGTTGGTCAACCATCGGACAGCTGACCGGGCTCTACCATCAACACCACGGGCGGCTTGCATGAACAATAATGAATCACGTTTCTTCCAGACACACACATACACACTCCTCCGTTTAGGTAATAGGAAACTCTCAAACTCAAAATGCAGTTGAAAAAATACCACTTACATCAATGATGCCCTGTCAACATCGAAACGCTCTAGTGTCGATAACCGAGTTGAAACTCCCATCGCACGCAATGTCCTGTGTTGTCCACAAACATTCAAAAAAAGGCTCTCTTTCACTGCTTTGTATTCAATCAATATTTAAAGCTTTGTGACATTGTTGCACTCAAGGAGAACCATTTACACCACAGGGAGCACGAAATCAGAGGAATCTCCCTCTTTAACTAAGCTTTCCCTGATTCCTCCATCTTAATTTTACTCGATTTGACACATAATATCTAGTTTGTTTTGCCGTTTCTTCTCCCTTTCTCTCTATTCTCCGATCTTTCTGTCTATCTCTTTCTATTGTCTTCACCAATTTCTCTTTTCTTTGAGCTGATATATCACTCCCTTTACACCTTTCTCTCTTCTTTCCTCTGTCTTCCACATGGCTTTACCCTCTTTTTTTCCCCAATGTCTTCCTTCCTTGTTTTTACTCTGACATTCTCTTTCACTCCTAAGTTCCCAAGATTTTTGTCCCTCTTTTTATTACTTAGAGTGGAAGATTATCCAATTCTTCTGTACAGATCTTATCCAGATCTGTTCTAAAAGTGTTTTTCGAGCAATCATTAAACTCAGAAAAACGCTTTAGAATCTAGATCGAATCGGTAACCATGGCAAACAAATCCCGAACGGTACCGTCAACCCCTCAGTTCTAAAATTTTACTAAAAAAACATTCACCGTACAAGCAATATAACCGATGAGGTCATGGTGTCTAGACTTAAAATTATGCTTGAGGCTTGCTGACAAAATACCTATGACATATCCAGATGTTTGAATTAGTTTTCCCATTACACTAACGTACAAATTCTCTCTCTCTCTCTCTCTCTCTCTCTCTCTCTCTCTCTCTCTCTCTCTCTCTCTCTCTCCAGCAGGCAGGCTCACTTTGCTTTAAATATAAAGGGCAAATTTAAGCCTCCATTATTGATAAAACCATTTGCAAGAAAATCACAGAGAAAAGGATGTCAGGGCGATATTCTGAAAACCTAACTGTTTTCACATTCTAATTTTTTTTCACTCTTTTTTTATGTTTAACTATTTTTTGCTCTTGTTAAGGCAAACACTAGATTGATTTCAGGGTTTTCCTCTGTTAGTTTTTTGTTCTATCGCATGGAATCAATAAAGATTAGATGTTCTTTAGTCCTGAAAGAGTAGTTTTATTATAATGATTTAAAAACGAGACCTGTCTTTTGGCATGAAGATGTTTAGTTTACCGAAACCAAGCTTTTAAGTGCCAGAGATCACAACGGATAAATAAAAGACCAACTTATCTTTGCATCAGATAAAAATAGAATGAGACCTACACATAGATATAGATGCAAGCTCTGGACATTGAAAACAGCTGTATTTTATAACCTTGTACATCAGATACTTTGTGTATTTTGCTTGCACAAATGTTCCAACGTTTTTATGACTATACACTTACTCTATTATAATAATGGATTAGACAAACTGAAAAGCAATATTTCACGGAACACCTTGCCAAATTTTTTTTTCTTGGGTAGGCCCTACTTTAAAGATTATGTCCCACAGATCTAAGGCTCGTTATTTAATACCCATAAATGATACCTTTCTTTTACTTTCAGACAAGATTAGAAACTGAGCAGAAACTCGGGTGAAATGTGCACTGCCCGAGATAAAGTGAGGATAGAGTTCATTATGTGGAGGATGTGAAAACGATCGTATACAGAAGATATCAACATTTTTAACACATTCAGATGTATCTGTTTTCAAAGGGAAGTCAATATTAAAACACGGTTCAAATGAAACTTGAGTTCTCCAATATCCTACAGTAACTGAGCGTTGCTAAGCAACTCAGATCTCAGAGCATCTATGAGAGACAGTCTTCTGATTGTTAAATATTTGTTTTACTTTTTAAAATTATTTTTAATAACACCATTCATTTTTTTGCGTGTTTCTGATGTTGATGTGATTTTTTTCAGGAGGATTAGTCAAACCTAAATCTTCAAAGCTGAAAGAGTTCATTTTGTTTCCTTTCCAGCTACTGGCGTCTCAGCACACACTCACACACAGAGCTGATTTCTAGGCTATTGAAAAAATTCTCATCAAAAATTAAATACTCTCTTTCCCCCCCCCCCCCCCTCCCCTCCCCACCAAATCCCTCTCTCTCTCTCTCTCTCATGGTGCTCTGTCTTTCTCTCTCTCTCTCCCCCCTCTTTTTCTCATGATGTTCTCTCTCTCTCTCTCTCTCTCTCTCTCTCTCTCTCTCTCTCTCTCTCTCTCTGTTAGGCTTAGTCTCTCTCTCTCTCTAATATAAGTATCCGCCAGCCTGCGTTTCCACCTTCCTCTGCAATCTCTTCACTCTCTTGGTCTATCTGTGTCTCTCTGTCTTTGTATGTCTTTCTCTCTGTCTATCTGTCTATCTGCCTGCCTGTCTGTCTGTCTGTCCGTCCGTCTGTTTGTCTGTCTATCTGTCTCTGCTCTCTCTCTCTCTCTCTCTCTCTCTCTCTCTCTCTCTGTGGGATGTATTTTCACCCAACACCATAGTCCAGACATTAGATACTAGACAGTCAAAAAATTAATGTTGAGAGAAAAAATGACAAAAAATAGGTTTCGGGCAAAGCCAACTTTAGATTGCTACGATGCGACTGGCATATTGTCGTTTGCAGGTAGAGAAATGACTGTTATAGATAAGTAGGCCAAATATCAGAAAGAAAATTGTATAATCTACATAATAGTTGTTTCTCTATCCGTAATGAACAATGTGAACAGAGCGACAGATACGTATTAAGAAAGATAGATTAGCAGAAAAGGTAGATAAGTAGATAGAGAGAAAGATCAATAGACAAATAAGTGGATGGATAGATTGAAAAAGTTGGAAGGAGCATTTCCCAGCCTCCCTGTTATAAAGAAAAAAAAACCGAAAGAGGCAGAGAGAGGGACATAGAGAGAGAGAGAGAGAGAGAGAGAGAGAGAGAGAGAGAGAGAGAGAGAGAGAGACAGACAGACAGACAGAGAGACAGAGAGACACAGAGAGAGACAGAGAGACACAGAGAGACACAGAGAGCCAGAGCCAGAGTCAGAGACTAAGGCAGGGACAGAGAGAGACAGAGAGAGGGAGACAGAGAGAGGCAGATACAGAGAGACAGAGAGAGGAGGACAGAGAGAAAGAAAGAGAGAAAGAGAGAGAGAAAGAGAGAGAGAGAGAGAGAGAGAGAGAGAGAGAGAGAGAGAGAGAGAGAGAGAGAGAGAGAGAGAGAGAATAGCTGATATTTAGTTAACTGTAACAAGTTACTCATCTTGCCAAAACAACACGGTTATCTCACTTCAAATTCTACTCAAGTATCTGTGATGCAAAGACTTTTCCGGCCCTCACTGGCCAGTCAGAAAGTTGGCCTGGAAAGGTTTAGGTGTGAAACCAATCAATTAAACATGCTCATTAAACGTTTAGACCTAGGAATTAATTCTAGCTTTGTAACACCCTATGTATATCTATCTGAGTGTCTTATCAGGAGATAAAGCAATACTAAAATGGATTCTTCCTATCATAACTGGCTTTTTGTAAAGAATCATTTTAATGGAGAAGATATAGAAACCTGATTTTTTTATCTTGTTTCTCAATTTTGTTTTTAATATATTTTGAGTCCGTGGTTGTGAAAACTTATAGAAGACTACAATTGTGTTGATAGAGTCCTAAAAACTGAAGAACAATTAATAAGTCAACTAATCAACCAACCAATCAATATTCTCCTTTTCAAACCTCCCTACTAAATATATATTTTGAGACGTCTTTAACAACATAACTAGCCTCAATAATACAGTGCCAATCAAGGGAGAGGAAGCAAGCTGTGAGGAGTCTTAGCGGGAGTTAAGGGAAAGTTTGTTCTTCAATGTGTTCTAGTCTGGTGATCTGAGAAGAATGGCGCCACAGGAAAAACAAACTTTTCTATAGGTAGGGCTCTGAGTTGCAGCACAAGATGAAGGAAAACTGAATACGTTGAAGGGAAAAGTTAAGATGAGAACAAAACTGATTTGACAAAGATGATCACCGAAAAAGAGCGAAAGGAAACGGATAACTACGGTTTTCCATAGATAGCCTGATATACAGATTAGACATGCGTGATACAAAGCCATATCGTCTGTTGAGGGAACTAAAGACAATATATTATTTTCTGAGAAAAGCAATATTTGCTGATGGGATGAGAAGAACTTTTTTGCACAAATTAATTAAAAAAAAAAAGGATTATGGGAAAAACGTCTGTTTTTGAAAACAAGAGCTCATAGGAAAGAAAGTGAGGTGAAGAAGGATTGAGAATGGAAAATAAAATTGTTGTGAATTACGAAGTTAAAGATAGAAACAGGGAGAATATGAATAAACAGGTAATATAAAGGGTCATATGAAATTATTAATGTACAAATTAGAGGGCCATCACAAAACTAGTGCAAAAATGGCTGTGAGATAAAGAGTCCTATCTGGATGAGACTGACCTACACATACATGTTATTTCTCAATGTAGTCCCCATCGTGATCGATGAAGCTTTGCCAGCGGGAGGTTAGGGAATATATTCCCTGTCTCATGGAAACCAGTTTGTGATCTTTTTTTTCAGTATGGCCATTTCTTGTAACTGTTTGCCTTTCAGGTGGCACTTCGGGGCTCCAAAGAGTTGCTACTCAGAAGGAGAGTGGTCAGAACTATAGGCTGGGTGAGGCAAAACTTTCTCCCAGCCATAACGCTAAAGACAATCTTTGGTTCTACTTCGTAGTATGACGTTGTTGCTTATCGTTTCGAAGTTTGTCATATCCTTCCTTGTCGTAGAAGAGCTTTGCTTAGACGACAGAGAATGTGCGGTTATTGGGGCATTGATTCACTGTCTTTGAGGCAAAATGTCCCGCACAATGACGCCCGCCGTGACAGTAGCCATGATCAGTCTTTCTCTCCTAAATATTGAACTTGGAACTTTTTGAATTTTACTACAGACCGCGAGCCTTTCCTAGTAATGAAGTTTGCTTTGTTTAAGGTGTATGAAGGTATACCCACGATTCATCAGCCGTCATCAACTTTCAAGAAAACAGTTTCCATCAATCTAAAAAAAGTCTTCGTTCGTTTAAAAAATTGCTGGCACCGATTGTCCACCACTATCGTCTCTAAATAGACCCAGAGGGCTTTGAGCGATGTTGACCCTTTGCCTCCTTCAGTCAGCTGTTTCAAAACCCACATAGATCTCAAATCTTCATAAGTTATCTTATGAACAATGTTCTCAAGTGTACAAACTTTACGCCGCCTCTCTTGATAAAACAAATTATGAAAAATGACAATGTTTGTCTCTAGAGTAGAAAGGCATCTCGAGAGACTGATCGTCAGCACAAGTGTAGCTTGCTGCAATGATGACTCGACTTTTACTTACGGCATTCTTTACGTAGGTTGCAGCAAAATAGCTATAAATTTTTAGCCGATTCTTACGGTAGGCATGTAAAAAACCGCATACTACTGTGCTGAAAGTAACTGTACATCTATAAAGTACATTGAATTGTCAGATTGCCATTTACAGATCTTAAAAAAGTATATTTGTCGGTTGAAAAATAAAGGGCATTTTTATTACTATTCGAACAGTTTCGTAAATTAATTGTTCTCAGCCTGCACCATCTATGAAAGATCAGCAGAGGAATAAATTTTTTTTTGTATAATTCTAGAGATGGCGTAGGGGAGAATGATTGGACCCAAACTAAAGCCAAACCATTGATAGAGGGAGTAATCCATGAGTGAATCATTTCACTGATGATGTTCGTTCATTATCCTATGGCTATCACTAGACATACAGAGAATCAAGACGCTCAGTCTAGGAGTCTCTGTCAATGACTACTTTACGTCCAGTTTCTTTCCCACATTGTCCAAGCTGAATAAGAACCAAACGTTGGTCGCAGTCGGGACAAGTATTGTGTAGACTCTGTTACTTTGATTCAAGTAAATATCTCGAAAGGCAACCCTATTTTATATAAAATCTAAAGACACCGATAACCTAGAAAAGCTTTTAATCTTGGTCTTATCAAAGCGTTTATTACAGCGGGGTACTAAAGATCGAGAAGAACGTGTAGATTTCATGGCTAGTTCAAGCCAAAAACCCAGCTTTGAAAGTAAAATGTTAAACTTCTTTAAAATTCCTACAACATTACAGCTTTTTACTCCTTTTCCTGCCTGGCCAAACTATAAAACATTTCACAAAACCTATTTGCAATTGCGACATATCTTAATAGCCTGTTTCTTCAGCTCCACCATGAGAGTCCGCTATCACCAGGCTCAGGGAGGACACCGGCTGCACGCGCCGACTGTCTACTCGTCTGGCTCCTCACCGGCTGCCCGACTCACCCACACAACTCCTTGCTCTCTGATCTCTGGCCTCCACTTCCGGCAGATAAACAAGCCCAGACTGCAGCACTTCCGTGGTGTCTGACCATCTACCAATTCTTGACCTCGAGAGGCTGAGTGAGAGGGAGGATCTAGTTGTACCGCCGCGAATTAGCTTTAACTCATCATGTAATCAAGCGTGGACCCAGGTTATTATTTTTGAGGTAATCTTTCAAACTGCAACCACCAATATATTCCTGGAAAAAAAGTCTCAGTTCTTCTCATATTATTATGGAGTTTCATGACTTACTTTTAGAAGCTAAACCAAAGCAGAGAAGCACTGGGCTGTATACAAAAGAGATTAAGGTCAGGAAAGAAAAACCCATTTGAATCACGATTACAAGATGCCATCAATAAATACAACTGTTTTATTTTTTATATTACTCATAGTTTTTTGATCAATAAATGATAGTGTTGGAAGAGCAAACATCTTTCGCTGTGTGTCAGTTCGCTAACGTAGAGTTCTCTAAAGGTAATCACTTTCAAAACGTGTGATAATGTTCGGAAATCCGCTATTCACAGGATTAAGGCTAGGTCGTGAAGATCGATAGAGAACACGTGTTGCCCTGCCCTGAGGCTCAACACTGAGTAAACATTCACTCCAGACGGGGGGTTAGAATAGGACAATTTTCACTTGACAATCTGGAGATCTATAAAATTTGACAATATTTCCAGGCCCGCTCTTCATGCGCATGAAATTACACTCCTGCCCTCACCCTTTCCATTTATCCTTCCTTGGCCAGCTTTTCCATTCAGCCCTTCCAACTCTCTACCAGATCCCACCGCAAACATATTTTCTTTCAATAAATCGTGCGCGTGCGTTTGTCGCTCACAAGCCATTTTTCTCTCGCGGAGCTCACTTGAAGCAGCGTGTTCATAAGGATGAGTTTGTTCACCGATGTTTTCTCCATGATCACCTTATTCTAAAGGAGTTATCTCTTTGGATAATTAAAACTCAACGAGCCGAGGTGAGTAAAGCATAAAAAAAACACGCAAGTGGGCTAAAAATCATTTATATCATTATTTTCTTAGCATTTTATTTCTAAAGTTTCTTTTGGCCGCTGCAGTCTGAAATTGACTCAAAACTTTATTTTAGGAAATGGGATAGCAGCAAAAATATAACTTAACATCAAGTTAACATTCTAGAGGAAGATATAATATGAGTTATACTGCGTGGTGATAATAAGGCTTGCTCCCTGCTGAGGAATGAGTAAACTTGGTGCAGCACGCACCATTCAACACGTCCCTCGCACACCTTCTATCACTTTATCTACAGCGTAGATTTACTGGAGGGTAGCCTGCCAAAATATGCAATTGATTTTATCGGGTTTTCGCTTCTTTTTGTATCTAGTGTAAGTTTTCAATGCCTGCAAACTCTCTATCATGTATTGATCTCTCTTTCCCTGTTTTTCTCGCTGTCTCTATCTCCTGAAATTATCTGTGTAGCTGTGCTATTTTATATGGGGAGATGCACTTAAAGACACTCGCAATTTTAAAGTGACGTATCTATCTATCTATCAGTCTGCTTGCCTATCTATCTATCTATCTATCTATCTATGTTTCTTTCTTTCTTTTTTTTTTATCCGTATTTGCTTTATCTAGCTATGTATCTACTTGTCTAACTTTCTTAGTATGCTTATAGTTATGATTTTATCTTTAGATCTATGTCGCTTTTCTTTCTATTAAATTACAATAAAGAACTGAAGTAAACATATTTACAACAGTGTATCACTCAAACAGATTAATCAGTAATTTGTTGTAATGTATCTTTCTGATTCATATTTAATCTTTTTATCTACAGGCTCTATGTTTTCCGATCTAAAGGATAATCGATCGACTTGTTCATTATACATATATTTCTCATTAACTGTTTATTTACCCCATTAAAATTAATAACTAAATCTTGAGCAAAATCACCCTATATAGTTCATTAAAATCATAAATTTTCATGCATTAATATACACTAACAAATATTAGGTATTGTTGAATTATCGTTACATATAGATGCTAAACCAAATCTCATAATTATCCAAATTTTTTTCGCCTGATGGTACTTCCTTTACGGTTCTCCTTGTCTCGATTCTCTTATCTGTTTCTCTACCAAGGATTTTACCAGCCCACTCTGTTCAACACACTCGATCATCAGGTCTGTTAAGTTACTCATCATTTTAATGTAGATCGTCGTGTTACCTCGGTGAAGTTTCTTCCCCATCTCAAAGCACTCTCAAATTGTTCACCTTGTTTCCTTTTGAAGCACCTCTCTTTGTCTACCTGGCTCTCTAACGACTTGTCTGTTTTCGCCACAGACATTCAGGATGTGTTTACCTTTTTTACACCAGATGCAGTAACCCGAGCGTCTGGCCTAACGCTTGTGAGCGAGTCTAACTCAATCAGCATCAATACAGGCTGCAGGTTTTGTACCCTGTTCCACCACAGTCTTACAATATCTTGCTCAACCTCATGAAGGCTTGGCTCAGTTTATTTTTTTTTCTGTTTTCAAGCGTTGGCAGCTTTGAAAAGGATATCTCCATTTTCAAAATGATTCACAGATAAGTGAGAACTAGAAAAGAAAGTATTAAAGTTTTGTATAATGAATTTTTAGTTAAAATATTCTGATTCAGAATTCTTTGTTTTGCACGTGAACATAGTATTCTACCCAGAGATGCTTTAGGAACATATGCATGTCTGTTCAAAAGAGCAAATAAACTATATGGTTTTAAAAAAAATAATATAATACTTTTTTGTAAACATTTAGAAAAATCGAGCTGATCAAGCTTTTGTATTTGTCAGTTTGATGAAGGAAATCTTAGATTGAATTCTCATTTCATTCCCAAACAGTTGGATGTGATATCGATTTGCGAAATGTTCACTGTAAAACTTCCATCACAAGATGGCATCACGCAGTTCAAGGCGGAAAGGTTGACAACCGATACCCAGATGCTTGGCTGACTATTTTTTTTTAGTTCTCTATCATGGAAAGTGAGTTTAAATGTGATTAGCAGGAATGCCTAATCAGCAGAATTCTCCCACATAGCTTGCTCGCTAGTTTCCTATGTTGTGTTTGTGTTGAATGCAACTTATGTTATTTAAACACAAGAGAGCAAAACCAACCCAGTGACACAGCTTCTAGGAGACCATCAATAATTATTGATTTGTCGGTATAGCTTCCTCTAGCTCTTTCTCTCTATGTATCTCCCTATCCGTCTGTCTCTGTCAGTTTGTTTCTCCACCTCATCTATTTTTCTCCTAGCTTTTCCATGTTCCTTCTCCTGTGTCACTTTCTGAGCATAATATTATGAGTTGCTAGAGAGGATTTGTTCTCACCTAAATCAATGGTTGTTGTGGTGCGAAAAAAAATATCCCCATTTTCATTAAATTTTATCAATCCTCACATTCGCGCTGGCTACAAAATTCTTCCTTCTTCCCATAACTCCAAATCTTTCTTCTCTCCTCTCATTTCATCCTTGTACTTGAGAATTATCAAATTGCTTTGTTCCCTCGTTAAATATAAACTTTTCACACTTCATGTAATATCTCAAGGGATTAAGCTCAACTCTAAGAGCAAAGTTTGTTAAAAAAAAAAACACCAAACATTTCCAATAATCATTAATCTCTGTAAAGCTCTCTTTCCTCCTTTTCCTCTTCTCTCGCTTCCTTCCAAACTCTCTTTCTGCCTCTCTCTCTCTCTCTCTCTCTCTCTCTCTCTATCTATCTATCTTTTCAACCTCAATATACATACATACATATATATATATATATACATATATATATCTCCATTCGTTCTCTTTCCTCTTGTTAACCACCCAAGTGCTCTCGACGCAACTATATTTTGATAAGCGAACTATGCTTCATACACAGGGGTTTCTAGCAACCTAACCGCACGTCTTCCCCCTCCTCTTGCCCTTGTCACCAGTGATCCAACATCTGCAGGGTTCAGTGATAACTTAAAAAAATTATCAGCCAGCTGAGACAGGAAAACATATTATTGTTGTTGTAAGAAAACAGTGTTACTGCGCATCCCCGGTACAATCACTTTCTGCAACAGAAAGCACAGCTGTCAATTTGGTAGGAGGCGTCGGCAAGCTGTGAGCTTCGCGATTCGATCCAAAAATTTGATCTAGCACGGTATGCAAAGCAAAACATTTCTTGCGCCATTTCTCTCTGTCTCTCTGTCTCTTTCTCTGTCTCTCTCTGTCTGTCTCTCTGTCTGTCTCTCTGTCTGTCTGTCTGTCTGTCTCTCTCTCTCTCTCTCTCTCTCTCTCTCTCTCTCTCTCTATATATATATATATATATATATATATATATATATATATAAATTTCCTCTCTGCAGTTTTCTTCTTTATCTTTACTCTGATCTTCAGATCTATGGAATCTATGGAGAAGGAATATTGATCTCCGCCACATCCCACCTGTCAAGGGCTGGTTTATCGTCGTTTCTCTAAATCAACCTTTGCTCCGTTGCGTTATCTTGAAAGCGAAGAGACCCTTTGCCAATGAGCCTAGTGTATAGTTTGTAATGATTAGCTGCCAGTGATGTCAGGCTCAAGATTGTTTGTAGAATGAGCTTATATTTAATGTATAAGGCTAAAGAGGCGCACTTGCTGCAATCTGCAGTTTTCTACTGTCATTTGTTCTTGTTAGGGTGTCACTGGGCTTACTAGGCTCCAGACAAAAGTTTAAAATTTCTGATGGTTCTGAGGGTGAAGTGTTTGATTGAGAATCACAAAAACATTTTATCGCCGGTCTAACGACACAGAGATGTTTTGAGTTCTCTCTCTCTTAATCTCTCTCTCTCTCTCTCTCTCTCTCTCTCTCTCTCTCTCTCTCTCTCTCTCTCTCTCTCTCTCTCTCTCTCTCTCTCTCTCTCTCTCTCTCTCTCTCTCTCTCTCTCTCTTCCTTTGCTCTTTCACACTGCTCATTTCCTCCAATTCCTTCTATTCCAGTCCATCTTTTTGCACCTCATTACAACAACATACAACTATGAATTCTTCCTTTTTCAATGTTCCTTCTCTTAATGTGTTAATACTCCAAATCGTCAGCTTTGTTCTTCACCGTCATTATTCTTTTATCTTTTTTAATTCCATCGATCTATGGCATGGGTAGTCTCGTCTCTGACTGCAAAAACTGAATGAGAACAATCCCTCCCCTTCAACATACACACACACACACACACCTAGTCTGCATTACACACGGTCCGCCCCTGGGGTCACAACTTAATGGGTTCATATGGGCCCATTTACTCCTCACGCCATTTTTCTCCAGGAGAGTGAGCAAAGTTTCAAGAATCTCCGGAAAACATCCTTCAATGAGGCACTGTAGCGAGATGGACTTTCATCCCATACACGGGTTAACAAATTAGCGGGGATTTTTTTTAAAATCCAAATCATCTCACTTTGGACATTGTGGTGAAATTTTTTTTTCTTCTTGGGTGCGGTAGAATCTTTTGCTCTGAAATTTATACGGCGCTTAAAATTCTAATTTTCTGGTAATCATCTATAGACTTCAACTTCCTTTATATTTTATCTTACACAATAGATTAGATAAATGTTTAAAAATAGGTTTGGACCTTTAGATGAATTGAACTAATGCGATCTAAAACTTTTAAGCAGGACTTACGGGTGAGGATATCTTGGAAAGCGTTTTCTTTGCTAATCTTCCAACAGATTGCCATCAGCGGATTTCAAATAATTTCCCAAGGCTTACAGTCACTTATCAGATTTCCCACTGTTTGGTTTTAAAACATAGCGCTCTGGTTGAGGAGGTTTAAGTAGGTATACATTTCAGACAATGGCTGAAAATATTTATTTGTTTCTCACCAATAATAAAAGAAACTGTCTCACGGAGAGTTTGTTGATTACATAAGCTTACATTGTGAGCATTTATGTTTGTGCAACTACTATAATTGCGGTCTACTTTCAAATTTAAATCTAATATATCTGTCTTACTTTGTAGCTACCAAATGTTTACATAGACCTGCATATGTACAGTTCATTTGTTAGTCTATACCTGCCTGCTTATCTTTCTATGTAAACATATAGCTGTAAACATCTGCAAACCACACAGACACACGAAAGATAATATACAGTACATCAGCTAAAACAGCAACCACCTCCTTCAATTATTAAGAAGAGGAAATATAAACTCAAAATATGAGGACATGCTCAGGAAGCCAGTCTTGCGTGCAGTGAAGTATTAAATACAGGCGGATTCAAACCACTTTTCAGTGTTAGAAAGCAAACATATGCATCAAAGATAACAGAACAGTAAACGTAAGATTACTTGGCTAGACTAACATTTATCAAAAACATTACCACTACTATAATAAAATCCTGGGTTAAAGTGATTGTAAAGATGTTTCCCATGACTTACAAGCTGAGTAAAATCATCGTCAAAAAGGAAGGGAAAATTAACTTCAGCTGCTTACTTGTGTCTACTATTAATATAACAAAGTAAAATAAAAACAAACAACGCAAGAAGAAAAACTCTGTAATTGTCAGCTGCCCTCTAAAGGGCAAGTGTCTGACAAATGTGTGTAATTCACAAGAAACAGTAAATGAAAAGATTTGAAGTAGCTAAAAAACATAATAATATAGGGCTGACAAATAAGTACACAGCGAGAAATAATTTGCACCAATCGACATTGAAATTGAAACAATAAAGAACCATACGAAACTCAGTCAGTATGTTAGAAACGTAAAAGCAGCAGAATTGATTTGAAGATATGGTGAGAGCTGATCAAAAACTGAGATCGTCTAAACCGGATAAACCGATAAGCACAATAATGTTTAGAAGATCGTCTTTGATTGCACCTGGCGGAAAGATATTTTTCCTAATGAGTGCATTAAGGAAGAAAAACGTTTCCTATCAGAGAATGTTACATAGCATTGATACGAAAAGAGCGCAACTCATCAAGAAACTCTAGAGTTGTGGATTTAGATTAAATGTATAAAATAATGTTCCTTTCTTCCTGTCTTATCTTCCATCTGTCTCTTTAACAACACATACATTAAAAAAATTATTTTGCCCTTTTTGCACTGTCTTTCTTTTGTCTCATTTCAAGGCGCTGTTTGCGTCCTCGTTGTGTTCATCGATTTATGAAATCCCCGCTCTCATTGCTTTAGGGTGAAGCACATGGAGGTTTATCACTCACGTACTCTCTTTTTTTTCTTGAGTTTCTCTATTTTGTTGATGCTGTTTTTCGAACTTTTATTCTGATCTCTCACTCCAAAGGTTCTTTATATTGAAACTTACCAAGGACTTCAGAGGACTGTTATTACGGTTTTTGAAACTGCATCTTCATATACACGTTTGCTAAAACCCTGGCTTGATATTAATAAGATCGCTATCGCAACTTTGAGGTTTTCTTATATTTTAGTCTGAGTTTGTCCGAAGGAGGCTCGTATAATGTTTATTACAAGAACTGAAACTAATTCGTAAAGGACGGACCATTTTAACCTATCAATCAAGCTACAGTGTTATTGCAAATGAGCTGCAAACGAACTTGAGAACGAGCTATTGCGAATAAATTTCTGTTACGCAAGTGAAGTAATCAAAAGAATTATATGCGCAAATATTTGCTAGTATTTATCTGGTATCAAATTTGTAATCCTCTCTCTCCCTCCCTCTCTCTCTCTCTCTCTCTCTCTCTCTCTCTCTCTCTCTCTCTCTCTCTCTCTCTGTCTGTGTCTCTCTTCCTCTCCCTTCTTCTCTCTCTCCTTCTTCCTTTTCTAATTCCCTCACTTCTTTCATGGCTTCTTCAACATTTTTTGCTTGCAAACCCTTTCTTTCCTTCCTTATTTTCACTCTCTTCTCGGTCTCTTTCAGTTGACATCGACGGGAGTATAAAACATTTCCTCTATAGGGGTTATGCCATTTTAGGTATGCTCCTCTCTTTACACATGGGGAGATATCTGATTCATGTCCTCTTGTACTCGCACACAATACTTCTATCGATCTATCTACCAAACTATCTATCAATGTTTATCTCACTACCAATCTGTCTATCCATCTGTCGGTATCAGTCATTCAGTTAATCCATCAACATATGTATGTATGTATGTATGTATGTATGTATGTATGTATGTATGTATGTATGTATGTATGTATGTATGTATGTATGTATGTATGTATGTATGTATGTATGTATGTATGTATGTATGTATGTATGTATGTATGTATGTATGTATGTATGTATGTATGTATGTATGTATGTATGTATGTATGTATGTATGTATGTATGTATGTATGTATGTATGTATGTATGTATGTATGTATGTATGTATGTATGTATGTATGTATGTATGTATGTATGTATGTATGTATGTATGTATGTATGTATGTATGTATGTATGTATGTATGTATGTATGTATGTATGTATGTATGTATGTATGTATGTATGTATGTATGTATGTATGTATGTTGTATGTATGTATGTTGTATATATGTATGCATGCATGCATGTATGTATGTATGTATGTATGTATGTATGTATGTATGTATGTATGTATGTATGTATGTATGTATGTGTCTAACAATTTATTTTTAATCTAAAAATTCACTCCATCGGTTTTATTATTTGTCCATCTTACTATCTATCTATCTGTCTGTCTGTCCATAAATAAATCCCTGTATTTATCTATCAATATTGCTATTTTTTTCTTACCTACAATCTATCTATGAAATAATTTTAAAGCTAAGAATTTATTATCGATTTTCTTGTTTTGGTTTCTCTGTCAATCATTTTCTTTGAGCAATGAAAAACCCACTTTGCTCATTTCCCCTCTGTCTAAAATTATGAAAATCATCAATAAAACAAACGCACAGTTTCTCAGGCATCGGGCAGTTGTGAGCAGCTGTTACATCTCTCAGAGAAACCAGAGAGCGAGACGTGTCAGCCTGTTACACTGGTTACACTCAGTGGGATGCTTCATCATAAACAAATCGTGCACAAGCTTGAGTGAGTTCAATAACTCGAGAAAAGCGCGTGTATGATGTGAGCAGTGTGAGCCACTGTTGGAGGAGAAGAAAACATTCCAATGAGAGATGCTCAGATGCTATGAAAACAGACACTTTTGTGATAATTTTAAATTTTAACAAGAAATGGTGTTTGAACGGAACATAACATGGATTTTTTAACTATTACAAAAAACAAAGCCTAGAGATTGTTGAATACTTTAAATACTTTTGTATGGTCTGCTTCATATATTATGCAAATTTTACGTCCATTTTATTTAAAACCAAGTGATATAGTTATTATGGACAAACTACCTGAATCTAACTTGTTATATACCTCTCCTCTTTTTTTTTTTTCAGACATCAAGCAAAAAATCCACGCTTTGGTAGGGATTGTAATAGATTTCTTTTTATTTGTCTTGCAGGTATCATAGGACATCAGAAAGTACGTTGGTCCGTAAGCCATGATTATCCATGTTTATTTATTATCCCCATGGGTCGGAAGGGCCAAAAGATTCGCTCAAAAAAAAAAAAAAAAAAGAAAAGAACATTGGGGAGTATTTTAGAGAGTTAATGAGTCTGATTTTGGTTTCTTCCCGCTAAATCGAAATCGTATGTTTGTCACTGTTTTGGCACAGATTTGCACATATTTTCAATCTCTTTTTTTTTCTTCTTCTCAAAGCTATGCTCTGTAGAGAGCTGAACGTACTTACATTAAAATATTAGAGACCATCACACTTAGCAATTAGTTCTTACTCTGCTTCTCATTTAAGATATTTGAGACAAGTTATAATTCTTTGAATCAGAAGAAACAGATAACTGGCAAGAATAAGAATAAAAGTAGTGTACAATAAATTTAAAACGCTCAAGTTTTTCCTTTATAACTAATGAGCATATGCCCAAAAAATCAGTTTAAAAAGTGTAAGATTGTGTTTTGCAACACGTTTTCTTTGTATGCTTCAGATCTTTGCGATGTAATCCGCACAGAACGTTCAACAGTTTAACGTTACTAGAACAACAAATAGTTCATTACAAAGGCCATTGATTTACCGAAATATTAAGAGTAGCCAAATGAACCGACATGGCTAACGTTATGTACTCGGGCATACTTTACAAGGGACGCCCTATATTTCTGTATGGATCAAACTAACTTTTGAAGTAAATGTCTATTATAGAATCTAGTTGCTTTTGATATGAGCCACCTACATATTAATATTTACAGTGTAAAACAATTAGAACGCTTTTCATAAAGTTAATTCCAGTTCGCACAAAGCTGTTCTACAAAACTTAAGTCAAAGGTAGTTTCTATAATATGGACATTATTGCTCGCTTATTTTGTTATCTTATCTCAATATTTCAAGGGCGTGCGAAATGCTCTGTTTCACAGGAAACATTAAAATAAAAAGAAAGGCTTCGTGTCGAAATGACCTTCTGGACATCTCCCACTTCCCCGCTGGAAGATGAAACAACAATTTTTTTTATCGGCTCTTGCGTGCAGCCCGCAAACTTAATTAGATTTTGATGATTCGTTTTTTTTGAAAGTGAAATCTATTAGAATTTTCTTGACTATGTTTTCTCTAAACAGCATTATGTTGGGTCCTTCACACAATGTTCGACATGAAATCAATTAAGACAAGACTAGTATTAAAGGGGTCAGTTTCGAAAGGAGTTTCTAAAAGATCAAGGAAAAAGCCAAATTGGTTCTGCCTTTAAATTCAAAGTTTTCGTAAAAAATTTAACTGTTTTTTTATTGTTGCCATAGAAAATGCGAAAAGCATTGCATGGTTTGATTGCTAGAGTTATATTGTTACTAGCAGAATCGATTCAGCATAAAATATTGGCCCCGTCAGGTAAGGCAATGGCATACATCAGCATCTTAATAAGAAGCCATGGAAATCTTAGAGTGTTCCGTTAACCCTACAGACACCAGTAGAAATCATAGAGCATTATATAAACCATACAGTCACAAGTAGCCATGAAAATCTAATAGTTTTCCGTTAACCCTACAGAGAGCTGTAGCCACGATTATCTTTGAGCGTTTCGTTAACCCAACAGAGACCTGTAGCTACGATTATCTTAGAGCGTTCCGTTAACCCTACAGAGAGCTGTAGCTACGATTATCTTAGAGTGTTCCGTTAACCCTACAGAGAGCTGTAGCTTCGATTATCATAGAGTGTTCCGTTAACGTTACAGACACCAGTAGCCAAGGAAAACTTAAAGAGTTCCGTTATCCCACAGACACCATTAGCCGTTGCAATGTTACAGTTCGAAAAAAAGCAGCTTTTGTTTAGCCTTGACCCGATGCCCCTCTCATCTTATTTTCTCTGGTCGTGAGGAATATTTGTCTCCTCAAGCATTGAACTCTTCATTCTCTTGTGTTTGGTCTCTGAGGTCACCCTAACCTAGAAGGAAGCCACGGCTTCTATTTCCCCCTTCCATCATTGTAAAAGGTTCAATGGGATATTAACTCGCCATTTGCTGAGAACTCCCAAAGAGGTTTTCGACGGATACAGAAAGCTTTCTCGTGGCTTTAGCGTCCCTTGACGACAAAAATTGAAATCTGGACAACAAAGTCTTAATTTGCGCGAGCTTCCCAATCCTCTATTTTGAATGAAGACACTATAACATAATCCATCCAAAAACGGTCGAATAGCAACTAAAGAAGATAAATTAGCGCTCACTGTAGAGAAATAGTTAATTAAAGGTTAAGTGTCAAATGGACAAGAGGTAATTAGAAAAAAAATATGAAAAAACGTAAGCCTCTTCTAGGCACGCTGATATTCTTGCTATCTCTAATTGAAGTGAAAGAAATAACTTGATTTCAATAGGACTAATTGCATGAGAGAACTTTAAAGCACCTGAATATTGCCAGGAGGTAGGATCTCTTTCTCAATATAAAATATTTTATTTATTTTAAAAGACTCACTGTAGGTTAGAGTGAAAGGAAAAGAGAAAGAGAGGGAAGGAAAAAGAGGAGAGAGGAATAGCGTCATACAGATAGAGAGAGAGAGACACACACACACACACTCATACAGACATAGCTAGACACAAAAAGAAATAAACAGGACAAAAATAAGAGCAAATGTGACACAGATGGTGCTGAGAGAAGAACAGGAAAACTTAAGAACGGTAATAGCATCATAGAAAATGATTTAAGAGGATTTGAGTAAAACATAATTATGTCAGAGACGTCAAAATGGCAAACAAGAGATAAATCGATATTTAGTATCCTGGGAGACATAGACAAAGATGTGATTTTTATTTAGGCCATTGGGCCGAGAAAAATTAGGTCTTGATTGTACGGTAACTTATATTATTCCTCCTCTACTGTTGTGCACTCTTTGAGATGATCAAAATCTGAATATTTAGGACAAACAGCTTTTCAGTGATGATGACTCTCTCTCTCTCTCTCTCTCTCTCTCTCTCTCTCTCTCTCTCTCTCTCTCTCTTTCTCTTTTCTTTCTACCAATCTCTCTATTTCTATCAACACTTTTGCCTCCATCTTGCTCTATAGGAAATGTTGCGAAATCCCAATTTTATACGGAAGATCACCTTTTATCAGGAAGAGATAAGCGTAGGTTAAGAACAACCCTTCCAAATTTCTTTATCGCTCCATTCCAATTTTTTTTTATTATATTTCTCTTCTGCCCTCCCGTCTTATACAATGCATTAATATTTCAAATTAGAAAGGAAAGAATGAAAGTGTAACTTTATACTTTTAATATCTTTAGAGAAAAATTATGGTAATATTCGTCTCTCAACCTAAGTTTCAAGTTTATTACGATCGACCCAGTCATCTAATACACAAATATAAACGTCATTAAAAAAAATAATTGCAACCAGAATATTAATAGTTTATAGACAGAAAAGTAAAGAAAGGATAGCTACGGCTAACTTAGACAATGTTGGATAAAATAAACAATAAACATAATTATATAATTATGCCTGTGACATTCAGGGAGGGAACAATCTATTAACTCTTTCAATAAATTTGTTAAGGTTTTTTAACTTAGCTTTTAAGATAATTTGATCATGGCAAATTTATAAAGAACAGCATATTATGTCCAAGACCGTCACGGATCGATTGGCTGGCAGATTTCTTGTGTTTGTTCTGCTACTTAACCAAAGCCAGGCTCTGGCTGAACATGTTAGAGTCAAGTTCGGTCTCAGTAATTGTTCACTTTAGAAATGATTGACATTTCAATTTTACAATTTTCTTTTTAGAACAGTCATCCGTTTTGTTTTTTGCTTTAACCCCCCCACACACACACACACATTTTTAATAAGAGTTAGATGAATAGAAAAGTAAGTGACCTGTAATATTTTTTCCCCATGACCGTATCAAGATTTTAAAATAAACATAAAATATTGATTTTGCACGCATAATATTCAAAAAAATAACTCTAATTTTCTACGTGTCTCTTTATTTTGGTTATACAAATTAAATAAAACACATGTTCTCACTGCGCCAGTCTTCTTCAAGGCAGTGCCAAAAGGTGTGATCTGTGCATCTATGGCTACAGTTACGCGATGATATGAACTTTTGCTTTAATAGGCAAGTCTTGAGCTGGCATCCAGTTTATCTCTTCAAGTCTGTTAAACACATCATTACACTGTAGAATTCTGAGCTCAACTAATGACATTGCCATAACAGAAACTCTCCATTTTGAAATTCGCGGAATGCCTCAGTCCTCAATAGAATGAAAGACAGTCCAGATTGCCACAGTGGTAACTAGTGAGTGTCAATTGGAAATGACCTTTGAGAAGCTATCCCAGAACCAGCAGCATTCAAGAAAACGGATGTGCACTTCCGCTTTCACAGGTCCTTTTCTCTGTTCTTCGAGTTTGACATTCTCTTCACAAGTTCATTCAAAGAATGTTATTTTTGTCTGGAGATTATTTCTAAAGCAAGAGAAACAATTACTTTGAGGTCTTTGTTTGAATTAGAAAGAAGAATGGAGAAGCATTGTTGATAAAAAAAATGAATAACTAAAAACGGCAACATAAAAAGAGGTTATTATTAAATAAAATAATAAAAAAAAAATAATTGAGGCAGCAATAAATGAAAAACCAACCAATGCTAATTGTGGCACCTGAAGGTATCCAAATATCATTTTCTTACACAGAGTGTCTAATATGTATAACCTGTCCATTCTCTGCGACCTTGACTTTCAATGAGTTTTGAGTGTTTTTTTTTCTCAAGGTATTTTGCACTTTTGCAACATATCCTTCAAATGATAGTCATCGTTCTCGATGGTGGAGGTTAAAGAGTTTGTCCATCTCCTCATGCGTCTTTGATTTATGAAACGGTGGAGCATATGTTTTTTTAAAGAAGTGTTCTTTAGTTTCTCTTGTGTGCAGTGGAATCCATCGATCTTGCTTGGCGGATTCGAGAAATTTATCTCGCTGATAATCTAAGAAGAAAAGTAAAGGTGGGGAACGACTGTTCATGTAGAGGAGACTGAAACGATTAGTGAGCTGAAAAAGAGCCGAGTGTAGATTTCGATAAACACCCAAGTATATGCACGGCTTGTCTCTTGTATTGAGATAAAGGCTTGAGATAAAGGAAATCTTTGTTGCGCCAAACTATATTGCTGATTGCATTCGAATTTGAACCAAGAGGTCAGTAAAACAACTGCTTTCTCCCGCTCCCATCAGCAATGCTTTTTTGTGATACGCCATGCTCAGACCGCAAACTAGATTAGCTTTTCAAGAGAAAGAAGCGGGGAAAGGGATAAAGTTGAAAACAATCATAATGCCTTCAATATGTCACACTAAATATGGTACTGCTAACGTCGTAACAAGCAACAAAGATTTAGTTAAACACGATCACTAATAACAATTATATAACCAAATTACAAACGGAAAAAAACCTCATGGAAACAAAAGAAAAACTCCAGGCTACCTCCAGGGCTTCAACCGCAAAGCCTATTTTGCATGACACTTTCGCATTGATCGATTTGGTAAAACTTTTTTGCAATAATAAGTGCGCATGTTCAAAATGGATGTTCCTCACAGTTGAATAGTTCTAAGGCTAGGCACAGGTCAATGGACAAGACCGTCCTAGCGAGAAGGCGTGGTGTTTAGTTCTTTAATCGCGAAAACTTGGATACAGTGTTAAGTGCAGACACACAGTTCAGTTTCTCCGAACTCAGCATGTGGACACAGTCTTAATTACTCAATACGTAGAAAGTTGTCACAGCACGTAGACAATGTGTTTAGTTCCTCACAACCGCGAAAGTACACACATTTTTAGTATCTCACAACGTAGCAAGTAGACACAGTGTTTAGTTCCTCACAACCTAGCACGTAGACACAGTGTTTGGTTTCTCACAATCTAGCACATAGACACAGTGTTTAGTTTCTCACTATCTAACACGTAGACACAGTGTTTAGTTTCTCACAATCTAGCACGTAGACACAGTGTTTAGTTTCTCACAACCTAGCACGTAGGCACAGTGTTTGGTCCCTCACAACTTAGCACGTAGACACAGTGTTTAGTTTCTCACAACCTAGCACATAGACATAGTGTTTAGTTTCTCACAACCTAGCACGTAGACACAATGTTTGGTTCCTCACAATCTAGCACGTAGACACAATGTTTGGTTCCTCACAATCTAGCACGTAGACACAATGTTTGGTTTCTCACAACCTAGCACATAGACACAGTGTTTAGTTTCTCACAATCTAACACGTAGACACAGTGTTTAGTTTCTCACAATCTAGCACATAGACACAGTGTTTAGTTTCTCACAATCTAGCACATAGACACAGTGTTTGGTTTCTCATAACCTAGCACGTAGACACAGTGTTTAGTTTCTCACAACTTAGCAAATAGAAAGAGTGTTTAGTTTCTCTTAACCTAGCACGTATACACAGTGTTTAGTTTTTGACAACCTAGCACGTAGGCACAGTGTTTGGTCCCTCACAACCTAGCACGTAGAGACAGTGTTTAGTTTCTCACAACCTAGCACATAGACACAGTGTTTAGTTTCTCCCAACCTAGCACGTAGACACAGTGTTTAGTTTCTCACAACCTAGCACGTAGACACAGTGTTTAGTTTCTCACAACCTAGCACGTAGACACAGTGTTTAGTTTTTGACAACCTAGCACGTAGACACAGTGTTTAGTTTCTCACAACCGAGAACGTAGGCACACATTATTTAGTTTTCCACGAACTATCACGTAGATATAGTTTTAGTTTTCCCAACCGACAATGTAGACACAATTTAGTTTTTTTTTCTCCCAAGAGAACGTAGACACGGTGTTTATTTTTTCTCCCAAGAGAACGTAGACGCGGCGTTTATTTACTCTCACTAGAGAACGTAATGACAAATGTGTTAATTATAGAAATCAATTAAAAATAGTTTACGCGGGATTTAAAAGAAGAGCAAAAACAAACAAGCAAAAAAAAAACAACAAAAAAACAAGATGTCCGGATTTCAATATTTTGTTTCTCCTCTATTCTCCTCTTATTGTTTCTACTGTTCAATATTTTCTTATTGTTGCTTTATTTGGCATGTCAAGGTGTAATTGTTCATGAGCATCTTATAAGCTTTAATTAACTATAAAACAAAAGTTATGAATGGCAGCTTTAAGTAGCCTTCTCTGAGTCTCTCACTCTTTAAGAGGAAGGTGAAAGTCTTGAAGGAGGACAGTAGAGAGTTAAAGGTAGGATTATTTAGTAGAAAATCAGTTCACATCAATCTCCAGGCCTATGCTGTCTGATAAATCAGTGGCGCGAAGCTATTGCATATTGATCCCATCATCCTCGTTTTCTTTTTATTATTCTCAATTTTTGGTGAAGCGCCAACGTGTCTGGGCTGTTTCAAAAGTTTTTATCGTTCTTAACATATCTTTTTCACTCGGAAGTCAACATATCTTTTTCACTCGGAAGTCACGGCGAATGATGAGGTGTTTCCCTCGCCCTCCCACTCACAACAAAAGGCTTCTTCTTCTTCACTTTTTTTTTATGAATAAAATGCTGCGCTAGGACTTTGACACGGGAAAACAGAATGTGGGCGGTGTTGTTTATTATCTGTCTGATCATAATTGAGAGAGAGAGAGAGAGAGAGAGAGAGAGAGAGAGAGAGAGAGAGAGAGAGAGAGAGAGAGTTAGATAGAGACAAAGAGAGATATAGAGAGAAAGAGAGATGATCAGGGAGACAGAATTCCAAAATGTCGAGGTAGAAAGTTGAATATTTCATGAGGAGGGATGCGTGCGGGATAAGTTTTTTGTCAGGCTAAAGCTTGCTTTAGAGTTATGACAGATACAGAGTTTGCTAATGTCTATGTTGGACATCTCGGGAGGACTTTCGTTATAAGAGCCAACTTCATTTTAGACGTTGCTTGATTCTATAAGGAAATATTTCATTAAATATTTCACAAATCCTCAGCTCACTCTACTGACTCTGATTCTATGGATAGGCTGGCTTACGGAGATAAGTTGCTCCAGTAGTGTTGCACCAAAAAGTCAATAAAGTAAATTAATTTCAGAAGCCGCGACTTGTCCAGGTACCGGCTGACAATTTAATGTTTTGTAACTTGACCACTTCCCGGCTGACAATTTAATGTTTTGTGGCTTGACCAGTTACCAGCTGGCATATTAATGCTTTGTGGCTTGACCAGTTACCAGCTGGCATATTAATGCTTTGTGGCTTGACCTGTGACCGGCTGACCGACTAGTGTTTTGTGACTTAACCATTTCAGTTATAGGCTGACATATTGATGTTTTGTGACTTAACCATTTCAGTTATAGGCTGACATATTGATGTTTTGTGACTTGACCATTTCAGTTATAGGCTGACATATTGATGTTTTGTGACTTGACCAGTTAGTTACCGGCTGAATTATCATTGTTTTGTGACTTGATCAGTTACCGCCTGACATATTGATGTTTTGTGACTTGACCAGTTAGTTACCGGCTGAATTATCATTTTTTTGTGACTTGGTCAGTTACCGGCTGACAAATAAATGTTTTGTGACTTGACCAGTTAGTTACCGGCTAAATTATCATTGTTTTGTGACTTGACCAGATAGCGGCTGACAAATAGATGTTTTGTGACTTGACCAGTTACCAACAGACAAATTAATGTTTTGTGACTTGACCAGTTACCGGCTGACAAATTAATGTTTTGTGACTTGACCAGTTACCGGTTGACAAATTAATGTTTTGTGATTTGACCAGTTACCGGCTGACAAATTAATGTTTTGTGACTTGACCAGTAACAGACTGACATATTAATGTTTTGTGACTTGACCAGTTACCGGCTGACAAATTAATGTTTTGTGACTTGACCAGTTACTGACTGACAAATTAATGTTTTGTGATTTGACCAGTAACAGACTGACATATTAATGTTTTGTGACTTGACCAGTGACCAGCTCACCAAGCGTCATGCCTCAAATCCACGGCAGATAATCAGGAGAGCAGGACAGGCGACTTTCACACGGCCACCTGCACTTGCACCTACTAGTGCATGAAGTGACAATTTGATTCTATTTAGGCCCAGAGCTTGATTTCTGTTTACGGCTAGAGCATGCTAGGATAAGAGATAAGAGAGTAAAACACCATCAAGTCCAGTCTTGCCAGTAATGAACCCATAGCCTTATAACTTGTATTTCAAACTTAACCTGTCACTCACAAGCACTATTAAGTAAGGCTTTCCTGTAGACATAAAGCGTGTTTCTACTATCCCTGGGCCTAATCGATCGGGTGTAGCTCTCTAGGTGACTTGGGGCTGTAAATCCTTCCACAATTACGCTCTAGCAAGACCTAGACGTTTAGAGGCTTCTACCCACCCAACATGGCCGAAGCCATCTAGTGCTAGTACCAGCACTCATCAAATATTGATACCCAAGTAAACTGTGGTACTTTGTTGCCTCTCCTGTACCGTCAAGTTCTTACTCAGCACAAGCATCCCAAGGGCGTTCCATCTGGAGAGAGTTCTTCAGCTAGGTTTAGTCTATTGCGGATTACGTTCTTTAGGATCACCCACTTCCTCAGTGCGGGATTGAAAGCTTAAGTCTTCTAAAATACTTTCACTTGTTACAGGTATTTTGAATTCTTATTTAACGGGCCTTGGGAAATAATTATAAGAGATTGTGCAAGAGGACTGAAAGTTTTGCTATTGGTTCATTTTCTTTGCTCTCTTATTTTCCTTGTTTTTGATACCGATTATCGTCAAACACATAGAAAACGTGCGGATGGAGGATGAATCGGTATTAAAAATAAACACTTTGCGTAAACCTGGTTAAAAAAGGTTGCCGCTCTTGAATATAATACTGTGTAAGATGATCAACTGGTGTTTATCATCTTTGAGTGCACTTCCATGAAGTCCAACAATGGAGGCTACAGTATAAAAGAAGACCAAAACTGTGTTGATTGGTTGGGCGATGCACCATTGTCTAGTGAAAATCTTCATTAATCTGGATAATATACATGACGCAGCCAGGCGTGAGAAAGAGAGTGGTTGAAAGGTGTAAAGACGATGAGAGATGAATAGATTTTTGATGGCAGGATAGAGAGAGAAAGACAGACAAAGAGAGAAAGAGAGAGAAAAACAAAGAAATGAGGGGGAGCGAGGAGAGAGAGAGAGTGAGAGAGAGAGAGAGAGAGAGAGAGAGAGAGAGAGAGAGAGAGAGAGAGAGAGAGAGAGAGAGAGAGAGAGAGAGAGAGATTTGATGGGGAATGAGAAAAATAGAGCCGAATTGTTTTGGATAAAAACGAACGAGGGATAAATCGTACACAGATAAACAGATAAAGACATATAATGTTAGAGAAATCATAGGACTACTCCATCGACACACATTAGTGTTAGTGACAAGACACGCTGATTGGTTGACATGTGGATAGACTGAGAGAAACAAGGTAGATTTTGGTAGTATCCTTCATAATATCATGATATGTAGTTGAGTCGAACACTTGATTCTTTTGTGGATAAAACAACATTTCCATTCTTTTTTTTTTTTTTTGCATAGCGAGTCTTCTCGATGGCCACAAAAACATGGTAGTCCGCTTGTCGTCTAATGAAGAAGATTTATACACGTATAGACACATAATCAATCATATATATATATATATATATATATATATATATATATATATAATTTTTTTTTTATTTCCCCCCCATGTTTATTCGTATTTCCTGTATTGCCACATTCTATGGGAGCATGTAAAACAGGCCGCAGGATCCCACCAGACAAATTTATCGATCGGCACAACCCAGCATTCAAACTAGCTCGCTTGAAGCTTTTAAATTCGTTTACATTGGAAGAGAGAGAGAGAGAGAGAGAGAGAGAGAGAGAGAGAGAGAGAGAGAGAGAGAGAGAGAGAGAGAGAGAGAGAGAGAGAGAGAGAGAAAGAGAGACAGAGAATTATTCCCAGCTGCATATTGTCACGTTACTTTGATTGGTCTATAAATCTTTGTTTTTTACTTATGTCAGGCTCTAAAAAGTTAAAAATTCTGAACAAAAAATCTGTTGAGATGAAATTTGATAGATTAATTTTATTCTTGACTGAACTTGCACAAGACTAAATATATGGTTAAAGGAATCAAAGCACTTGGCAACAGTAACAATTAACACTTCTCATCTTCGTAAAAAAAGTTTTGCCACTGAATTGTCTTGCCGAATGAAGCAAAGTTCACTAATTAGAAAAAAAAAATTATAAAGTGAAGGTTGTACTGCTGACGTTACTCTCTCTCTCTCTCTCTCTCTCTCTCTCTCTCTCTCTCTCTCTCTCTCTCTCTCTCTCTCTTGTTTTTTTTTTTTTTTTTTTTTTATAAAACCATCTCTATTGCTTTTGGTGTAATTATAACACCTATGATAAGACTTGTATTTAATTCTTATTTCTGTAGAATGCTTGGTTATTTCTCCAGCCATCCTTCTCTGACTATGCTGATTCTTTAAAAAATACCGCCGTCACCAACTTTTTTTTTTGGTCTATTTTTTTCTATCTAGCTATCTGGTTGACTCCTCTCCACCTCCAGACTTTTCTCACGAACTCATCGACGAGTAAATGAAAAACAGTCCGCAACAAAATTTTCTTTCACAAGTGTATCTCTTTTTCCTGTTCCGTCCTGATCTCTCCCAGTCCACCTGTGTGCTCTAGCCGTACCTCTCATTTCTTTCCTCTCTGTCATTTTTTTTCTGTCTGTTTATGTATCTCTCCGTCTCCACTCCTGTATTTCTCCAAGCTTGTTCTTTAATTAAGTCTCTATTGCAATCACCGTTTGCGCATAGGTTAAAAAGTTTTATCCAGACAGGAAGAAAATTCAGTAAAGGAAGAGAGTAAAGTGGAGACAGTATAACGTCCCTAGCAATTTACGCAGTAGAACTGTGAATGCAGGTCTCGACAGCCATGAGGACGTCCTGAAAGCTCCATGTTTGGGCGCGCGTGTCTCCCAGTCGAAACGCTCCCAGCTCGTCGCTGCCCGCTAGTCAGGCCAGAGAGGCTGCTCTTCAACTCAGCCTTCGTTAGGGCCTCCATCGGAGCGGGCTGGAGGACAGCGAAACAGTAAACAACTTTTTTGTGTGTGTTTCAGTGTGGCATATTGCCCCTAGTTTCTCCATCACCTCGCTAATCAGCTGTTACAGCAGCAGGTTTTCTGCACAATGCCCCGCTATTTTAGAATCTGTCTACTCAAAGTTTGCGGTTTGTTCAATAGTTGAACTTCTAAATTATATACCGTCGCCTGCTTTTCTCTCAGATATCCATCCAGATTTTTCTCTCTCGCGCCTTTTCATTTTTTTTTATACTTGGGTTTATTGCAATTCTTCTTTTTGTTTGTCGATTGTTCTCTTTTTTAATTAATAATATTTTTTACCCTATCTAAACGGGTTGCTGCATGTTTAATCACCTTCCCTGAGCCTAGGGCTTAATACTCTGACTTTCAAAGACTGTCACAGAATACAGCAAGCTCTGTGTTTGCTTGATAAGTTCAGGTTCTTATTTAGAACCAAGCCATGTGTGACCGGGACATTTTTCGTGTATTAGAAATGACGGAGTGACTTTGTGGACCTACGCCAGAAATATCCCCAGCCACTGGATCCGATTTTAATCAAACATTTTAAAATGCATTTCTTGGATTTTCTATTTTTTTTTTACTGTTTATGTGTCCAGTTTATTTTCTTTCATCTTTCCTTTAATTATCTGAATGTGTAGACATTTATTGCGACGACAAAACTTTCGATTAGAACCTAAGACCTTTTTTCTTGACGCTCAAGCCATTGTGTCAAAGGTAAGGATCATGTCAGCTGTGTTTTTTCTAGGAAAGGGGTTAACTGTATCATAAGAATTATCTATTCACCTCGTTTTTCTCCATGTATCTCCTAGCCCAGGTTTTTGTATAAATGTAAAGTTCTATTGTGTATGACTGTGATCGATCGATATTAAAAAAAACACACTCTCTGTCTAGACACTCTCTTTCATTTGATTAAAAAAAAAAAAGAGAATTCTGTCTAGCCGGTGTAACTTGTTTTAAGCCTAAGAGAGGTTTTCAACACTTGCACAACTATCAGTGCCCCATTAAATATACATCAACACATTTTACCCATTACGAGCTGTGACAGCACGAGCAATCAGGGCTGACACGTTACTCCTTTTTCTCTTTCTGTATCTGCTATCTGTCTGTCTCTTCTCTCTCTCTCTCTCTCTCTCTCTCTCTCTCTCTCTCTCTCTCTCTCTCTCTCTCTCTCTCTCTCCTCTCTCCACCTCCAAAACCTACCTGACTGTTTTTTCTCTCCGGTTGATTTGATTTGAGTTCCAAATATGTGTCAAGAATATTGGGTTTCTTTGTTTTACGTGGCTGGCTCTGAAAGAAAGAGGGAAAAGAAAATCATAAAACATGCTTTCTTTGGTGTCACGCCAAAAATAAGAGAAAATGGGTTTATGACAACTATTTTAAAGTTTCGGAGAATGTGGGACATAGAAAGCCTTACGTTCCTTTTCAAACTTGCAGAAACCCGTCCAGCATTAAAAATATCTACTGCCTGCAAAAAAATTATCTAGGATTATGTTGACCGCACTACTACTACTACTACTACTACTACTACTACTACTACTACTACTACTACTACTACTACTACTACTACTACTACTACTACTACTACTCCTCCTCCTCCTCCTCCTCCTCCTCCTCCTACTACTACTACTACTACTACTACTACTACTACTTCTACTAGAACTACTGCAACTACTTCCACCACCACCACTACTCCTACTACTGCTACTACTACTACTATTACTACTACTACTACTACTACTACTACTACTACTACTACTACTACTACTACTACTACTACTACTACTACTACTACTACTACTAATATTAATAATAAAAGTATGTTACAAATTTCTAAATATGAATGCAGAAATGTCACCATTCCCTCCTAATTTGAAAACTGAGCTTCATCAATAATTGCTGGATTCTCTGAGAATTGAGCCCAACATTTTTCAAATTTTCTTTTTTCTCTGCTTAAAAGCACACACATAAGCCGAAGTAAGTGCACGCTCGAAAACCAATAAGATTTTACAAGATCTGTTGCATCTAAATTCTCAATCAGGGTCGAATATATAACAAAGATACCGTCTGCTTATTTTCATCCCCCACGAGCAACACCAAATGCGATGTTGTTTCAGAGACCTTAGGTCAAATGGTACAAGCTGGGATTCAATGCGACACTTCCGGTTTGTCAATTCAAAGCTCTACGGCTATTTCCCAGCCTCAAAACTTACGAAAAAACGTTTTTCTAGAAGTATAACAAAACAATATGTATTTGGTATTTAGTTCTGATCACCAGTATTGATTGCCCGCCAAACCAAACTCAACTTTTTACACCTAGCTGTGATCAGCAGAGGTGAATTCAACTGTTCCAAACACAAGTTTTGATCGGCAGATTTCAAACCATTATTTTCTGTATTTGAGCCTTTTAATTTTCACTGAGTGTCATGTACGGTCGACAGTGAGCACATTATAGAAGCATTGGCGTGCATGTAGAGACTGTCATAAGAGTGATAAATAATGTATATCTTTGCCCTTAGACTTTTGTGCAATTGGATTGTTCCTTTTTGTGTTAATAGCTTAAAGTGCGCGTCGATAAAAGCTGGTCTATTCTTCTCTAGAGTTTGCTGTTAAAGCTTTAAATGCTATCATTAAAAATTGATAACTGAATAGTCTCCTCTCTCTCTCTCTCTCTCTCTCTCTCTCTCTCTCTCTCTCTCTCTCTCTCTCTCTCTCTCTCAACTTTATTTGTTTATCAATACATTAGTTTTCAACGCTTTTCCCCATAGATAACTGCTAAAAGTCTAATATTACACAAATGTGGCTCGTACAGATGATGTGCATATAATACTCTTATAATATTGAAAGCTGATGAAAGCGATTTGATTAGAGTGGGAGAGGGGACATTAAATTTTAAGCTCAACATGCAAATCTATATTGTTATGTTAAGGCAAATGTATGCCTTGTTTACCACTGCAATGCGATGTTTGGATTGAATCCTTCAATCAGACTGAAGGATATAGAAAAAATAGACTGGTGGGTAGATAGGCAGGTTGAAAAAGGAAAAGTAAGAATGAAAGATATTAGAAAAATTGTCCTACCTAGTTGTTCGGTCCACGACTGCGAAGTTTCGTGCTCAACTGTGGCACTCGTCAGGTGTTGCTCTTCTCTTTACGTTGGCTAGGAGGCATTTCTTTTTATGTACGCATTGTGACAAGACCTCTTTCCGGTGGTTTAAACTGGCCTGTTGCCGCAAAATTTCAAACTTTTCTTAAAAACAAAGTGTGCAATACTTTTTGTCTGGTGTGATTGGTCTTACTTTTTTTTTACCATTTCCCATTCTATTCTGTAGTCTATGTTGTTGTTTTTTAATTCCCAAATATGTTCACTTAGTCCTGTAGCTGATTTTTTATGCTCCAGTTTGAAAGATGATTTGTGTAGATTATATCATCTGGAAGATGATTTGTATATTATATCAAGATATAAGCTTTGCAAAACCAACATACATCGTGACAGAATATCGTTTTTATCTATCTTTCTATTTATCTATCTATCTATCTCTTTATATCTATCTATTTATCTATCTATCTATCGATCTATCTATCTATCTTTCTATCTATCTATCTATCTATCTATCTATCTATCTATCTATCTATCTATCTATCTATGTAACTTTTATCAGATATCTGTGCATGTGAATATGTATGCCAGCGAAAACTGAGTATACTAATCTCTATTGATCCATGTTTCTTTCCATCCATCTATTTACCATTCTATCTACCTATATATATATATATATATATATATATATATATATATATATATATATATATATATATGCATGTGTGTATGTATGTGAGTTTGTAAATATGTATGTATGTATCTATCTATCTATCTATCTGCTTACTCATTCTATCCGCCCGTCTATATGAAACTTCGTTCATTGGATCGTGGTGACCTCTCATCTGCACATTTGTCGTCAACCCTCTCGTCCCTCACAGTGTCACCCAGTCTCAACCCTGTCTCCTCCGGTAGAGTAACATCAGTTAAAGCAAAATGGCATAGCCAGTGCACGATGAGGTATCTTTATGACATGACTTTGTAAAAAAAATTCTTTCACTTTGTCACGCTCCTCTTTAGATACTCCCCCCCCCCCCTTTTTTTTTTTTCTCTCCCTCTCTCTCCGTCTCTCTGTCTATCTATCTATCTCTCTCTCTCTATCTATCTATCTCTCTTTCACTGTCTGTGGCATTCTACAATTCATATCTCCCATTGTCTGTTTGTCTCTCTTTGTATATCACGCCCTCTTTCAATCTATCCCATCCTTTACCTCTCTACCTTAATTTCTCTTTCTCAAAAACATTTTACCAGTACATACAATTGCATTCTCAGTTCAATTTTCAATCTCTCATACGTCTCCAATTTTTCTCATACAGCAATCTGTCGACAAAAACTTCGGATGATGTTGTGTCCCCTCCACCACCCGCTAACTTTTTACCAACCTCTGTCGTGACGACTCATTAGGGGGCGAAACTGTAATTGCTTTACACCCATACCACGCTTCGTCAGCCCCCCAGGTCCCCGTGCCCAGGTCTGGTCGCGTCTTCCCCTGGTCTCCGCTGATACGATATTTGCCGTAATTTGCCGGCCCTGAAGAGCACGCTCGGTTTATTGAATTATATGAGACGTGGATCCGTGGCAACCACACAAGCCCTTCTAAGTGAGTTCCCTCGCTGAAGGGGGCTCAAGATGATGGGTGAGCGGCGAGGGATGTTTACTCTGGCTGTATGCAGGAAGGGCACCATTGATGGGCAGGAGGTCTGACCACTTGAGCAAATACCTGTGGGCCAAGGTGACAATGTGGTGTGGCTTCTCCAAGCTCAGGCGATAAGCGAAGGTCGAGGGAAGTGGGGAAGAAAGTGTGCGAATGAGGGGAAAGAAAGGTAGTGTTGCCAAGAAAAAAATGGTGAATAAAAAATAAGGAAGGAATTATGACGATAATAGTAATTATTGATAAAATTGTTCATTTCCTCCTCTTTGTTCTTTTCTTTTTGTCTAGTTGGTGATTGGGTAAAAATTCGTTGATGAGTCAGTGCAAAACATCTTCAAAGTTGGTAATGCCTAGTTGACTTCAGGACTGAAACATTATTTTACTGTACCGAAGTTTGATTCTCTTTTCTTGAGGTAGTTTATGAGCACCCTTCAAGCGTGAGATATCCATTGGCCTTGCCTCTTTTTTTTTTAAAAAAAAGAAAAATCTTACGATTTGATGATATGCGGAAAGTGAAAAGTGAAAAAATGTTGACCTCTATTGTGATAGCAAAGTCTGTGAGCTGAAAGTTCTTGCGCTGTAATTTTTCTATCTGTATCTTTGGAGACGTGAGGTTTGGTGTGATTTCCTCACATGTGGCTGCCTAACAGGCTTGTGATATACTCTTGGCAGGCTGGAAGTGCAGCAGACACAAACCTGTTCTTAATATTAAAACTCTACTTGTTTCATTCAATAGGTGGAGTTCAGAATACATGTAGGATGTAATGAAAATAATATTATAAATATGCAATTCGAGAGCTTTATTAAGAATTGCAAGAACTTCATCACAGGCGGTGAAAATGGCCACTGATCTAAAGTGGCGGACGCAGTAGTGTGAAGAATATGAATGTGGAAATATCTCCAGATCTATCCCTTGCTTCTCACATCTTCTTCTCCTTGCGGCGGTGAACCAATACATCTGGGTCGGCTATCAACATGTGAACAGACGCAACATAATAGTCCTGTCTGGTTCATGGGGAAAATCGTTGCTCTCCACAAACCTCTGGTTTAATCATGGTAAAAAACCCAACCATTTCTCTGAGAGCGTCTTGCCTGAAACAATGTATCGATTTAATGTCTAAACATTTTCTGCCCCAGTCGTCACAAGCCAATCAACCTTACATCGTCTACAGAGCGTACGGCTCGGAAACTAGCTCATCTAACACCAAAAGATGTTTTGGAGTCCAAACCGAACGTTCCACTTCTAATTATATAGCAAAGCAATTTTTATTAAGATACTTCGGCTGCTATACTGTAAATACTTCCTTGAAAAAGCGACTCTTCATCTTTCATGAAATACACATTGAACAGTCTGAAATCGAAACACAAACGTTACTTTATTTGCCTTTCTTCTTTTTCACGGCTTGTTGTATACTGCTTTGCATTTTCAGAAAATCTATTTATCTCATTATTCATTCTAATCGTGCTTTCCGCGTATGTATTTTCGTCATATTTATCCATCTACATCATCTATCAATTCATCTAGCTATCTGTATATCTATCAATTTATCTTTCTCTATTTATATATATGTCAAAGTGTTTTTTTTTTGTGTTCCTTTATCCATACATCTTTTTCTTTCTATATAATTATCACTATCTTTCTTTTTATCTATCTGTCTATCTATCTATCTATCTATCTATCTATCTATCTATCTATCTATCTATCTATCTCTATCTACCTCTCTATCTATCTATCTATCTCTATCTACCTCTCTATCTATCTATCTATCTATCTCAATTTATCTCAATCTTTCTATCTATCAATCAGTTAATCTATTTATCTATATTTTATGTCAGTCTATGTTTCTACTTATCGACATAATTATGTTATCCAGAGACTTGTCTTTCTTATTCCAAGTGACAATGGAGCTGGTCACCGAACTCAAGTTTGAAATATAAGTTTGTTAAACTGTCATGGGGGAGACAGAGAAACAGGCTTCACAGTTACCAAGGTTGTGCTTACTGTCGTTGAAAGAGATACGTATGAAGGCGTTCTTTAAGCTGCGTTTTGCAAGCGCATACCAAATCATCAGTTATTCATCTCCATATAGACAGGAGAATTAATTACATGGACACTAGGTGATACATAAGCGAAATAATGTCACGTTGCTTCTAGGAAAAAAAAGTGGTTACAAAGAGGCTTGGGTGGTTGCAATTTTTATGAAATCTTCTCTTAAACGATTATAAAGATTACAAATTTAAAAAAAATTGATAAAATCAGCGCAGCAGCTTGTCACAGTAACAATCTTGGCCTTAAACTCGGACACATGATGTCATCTAGAATCAAAATTTATTTTTTTTCTGTTCAAGCTTAAGTTTCTTGGAAGACAGTGTATTATGATACTGTTTCTGTCCCGCAAATAAAAACAAAAAAAATATTACTTAACCTTTTAAAGTTCTATATGGAAAAAAAATTGTTTTCACTTCAAAAGGACTGATTTCAAAGACGTCTATCTTCTTCAAGTTTCATATTTCAACCGGCCTGATTCAAAAATGGATTCGTTGGAAAGTTGAGATTATTAATGGCATCATTTTCTTCTAGCATCCTTCTTTCTTTTTAATGTTTTTAATCAAAAAGTATAACTCAAAGTTTGCGTTTAACTTTATTTTTGCTCTTTTTATTTTCCATTGGCTACCAAGAGAATGAGATGATGACCGTCGAAAACAATTTTTACAAGATGCTGCATTATGGAAGCAGTGGAAACAGTTACACGCTTCATAGTACACGGTGTTGAAGTTTATTTTTGCAATAGTATAAAAATTCCCACATCTTTCGTTCAAAGTTATTTAAAAAAGAAAGGGATAAAGATATGCAATACCATGAACTTCAAAAGTCAGTTATCTTTATTTGAATAGAAAGATAAAAAAAAGAAGAAGAAATCGCCCTTCATTCTTTGAAAATCGATTGTTATCTGACTAATTGGTTGTGGTAAATAGACCGAGAAAAATGAGAATTTCAAGAGAGATTAGATATTCTTTCGCAGTCTCTTCTCGCTTTTGCCTCCACCATGAAGTCACAAGCTTCAGTGAGGTTGACTCTTAGTCTTAACACAAAACTGTGGCTAGAGCTAATGGCGTTATAGCTCTGCTCACAGTTTTCCAGTGAAGCGAGCTCTAAAGGAAAAAAAAAACCCACAGGTACTGCACTGTTACTCAACAGAAATATAGCGGTAGGTTTAAGTTATGTGACCTTGCGATGCCGCTAAATATAGTTTTGAGATCTTGTATCTTCCTCAACCTCACATAACATATAACATAACGTATTGCTCATCATCAACCCCTGATCAGCCCAGCCCTCCCAGACTTCCTCTCGTACGCACTTGACCCAATTCCGATAATCTCTAACCCTCTCTCATTATCTGTGTCTGATCCACGCACCACGATCAATGTCAGCACACCCGACTCAAGTTATATTACGTTTGTTTCTTGAGAGATCGAGACCGTGATTTCGCTGTTTGTCCCACCAAGATGTGAGTGCAATGCAAGGTTTGTTCAGCTACTCTTTCACCCGACACGCAGGGTTCTTTTTTTTTTCAATTTTTGGCATTTACTTCTAGTTTTCTTCCTTCAGATGCGCTCGTGCGCACAGCTTCTCAAACTTAAAACTGTCTCCGCCATTGAATACACACATGCACGCAATTTAGACATTCATACATAATTTTTCATAGCGGGAGTATTTCGTACACCGATGATCTCTTTCACTGTAAATCGCCTTCTACTCCCACTATTTTTTTCAGCAAACAGGAATATTTTTTACTAACAAAAAAAAAAAAAGTTCTAATATCATGCGCTTGTGTGTAACAGTCATGAAAGTTTTGTTAGACGAAGATCAAGACCAGTTCCTGATAAACATCTGAAATGAAAACATTCAAATCTAGAAAAATATATTGCCAGAGCATTTTTCAAAATCTGGTCTCAATGTTCACTCCCGGAGGTCGGGCATAATTGCTGCTTGTTAGTTCGCTCCCCGTGGTTGGGCATCGCTGGTTGTTAGTTCGCTACTGATTGGTTTGGGAATCGCTGGCTGTTAGTTCGCTACCCGTGGTTGGGCATCGCTGGTTGTTAGTTCGCTACTGATTGGTTTGGGAATCGCTGGCTGTTAGTTCGCTACCCGTGGTTGCGCATCGCTGGTTGTTAGTTCGCTACTGATTGGTTTGGGAATCGCTGGCTAATAGTTCGCTACCCGTGGTTGGGCATCGCTGGTTGTTAGTTCGCTACCCGTGGTTGGGCATCGCTGGTTGTTAGTTCGCTACTGATTGGTTTGGGAATCGCTGGCTGTTAGTTCGCTACCCGTGGTTGGGCATCGCTGGTTGTTAGTTCGCTACCCGTGGTTGGGCATCGCTGGTTGTTAGCTCGCTACCCGTGGTTGGGCATCGCTGGTTGTTAGTTCGCTACCCGTGGTTGGGCATCGCTGGTTGTTAGTTCGCTACCCGTGGTCGGGCGTCGCTGGTTGTTAGTTCGCTCCCCGTGATCGGGCATTGCGGGTTGTTCGTTCGCTCCCCGTGGTCAGGTATCGCTGGGTGTTCGTTCGCTCCCCGTGGTCGGGCATCGCTGATTGTGTGGAGGTCACGCAGGGTTTAGATCTACTGCAGCTGTTTGTCACAGCTTTGAACCGCTCGGCGTGACAAAGGTCTCATCTTGATATTCTAACCTTGCCTGACGGAGGCTTGACGGAAGTTGCTTTGTTTCTTTTAAACTTAATTTTTTAACGTTTTAAACCATTCAATAAAGACATTTTCTCAATCCTTTAAAGACAACTTTCATTTTGGTGTTTATCTTGCCAAAGATAAGCAGGCCTGTAAATGAATTTTCAAAAAGTGTATAATAATATGATTGAATTTCTCAAACAATGTTTTCTTTTCTTCCACAGGTCATCTGATGATCAACATGAAACTTCAGTCTACAATTAGTTCTCACAATTTTATGACCATGGATAATATTAAAGCGCCGTTTTTGCAAACTTTTGTAGAGTTAACTCTACCTGTTACAATTTAGCAAAGGAAAAAATACAGTTCCTAAAATTACTGAGAAAAAATGTACGATAAAATTAAATTATTGTATAAATAGGTAATTAGATTAGCACCAGAGTCCAGTTTCTTCGAAAGTGATAGGATCAAATGGTTGATTTACAAAGCTATAAAATATTAATCTTAATTCTGAAACACTTTTGGTACAATTCTTCTAATGGAAAGTTTTGTCATTCTTAGATTAAAGATCGTAAGGACAGAATTTTTGTCCTGTCCACCTTCAAATATAAATTAGAGATTTAAATACCATTTCTCCCAAATTTTTAAATGAGCACAAATTTCTGAAACGCTTAATTTGTACACAGGGTTAAGTTTCTCCCCCGTGTATCGAAGTCTTTGTGTTACAAAACGTCGATAAAAGATGTTCTGATTTTATCACCGGAATAAATTTCGCATTTTTCGACGACACATTGAACATATTGTCTTCTGAGCGGTCACATTGTTATACACCAATAGAAGGTCTCGGACTTCCAGGAGTACTTCGGATACACTTACACAGTTGACACACTTGATTAGGAATACAATGTTGAACCAAGCGAGAGGAAGGCTGCGCAACTGAAGGGATTTCGTCATTTTTCGCATTCTTTTGGATTACTTACCCCTGCTGGAAGTGTGAACCATGGGCAACAAGCTGTGCGCCCCACTTCTGAAGAAAAATTACAGAGGTCATGAGACTAACCCCTGGCACAACAGGAAGGACTCCCATCTACTGCGGTAGGTCGTGGAAGAATGTGGCGTACCTTAGTCTTAAGGAACGAATATAGCAAACGCTGCTGCGCGATGGAGAAGCCCATCGCGGGGACAGACGCTTTAAAGTCTTCTATGAAATAATATGTGGCGCAATAAAAGAATACTCTTACTTTCAACCTCAAAACCTGAAGCCAAGCTTCTCCGGCGACTTAATTTTAAAAGAATTGAAATTTATTTCTCTACGAATCTAGCGATTTGCGGAAGACTTTGTAGTTGTTCACTCACTACACTCAATCTCGCGCATCTCTGAAGCTGGTTTCAGCCTTAAACGTTTGTCAAATACCGTAGATGCGGACCTAAACACTGAGATCTATAATGGGTATCAGCTGCCTTTCCGTCCCCTGTGGTCATAATTTCTGATGTAAAGAGTTAAAAGTTAAGATTATTCGGCAACACTTGAGTTTTGTGCAACTCTTCACTTCTAAAGCTTAAAAGTAAGCTGAAAAATGGCGGCCAATTCGCTTTGCAGTATTATTTATTACATTGAAATATAAAGTAAATGATAATAGTGAAATTTACTCTTTATCCAGTAAAAATAAGAGCCTAATAAAAAATATTCAGAAGTGCAGTAAGACTTGATAGCCACCGCAATTGAATACAAACCTCAGTTCATCAAATCTAACTGGCAAACGCTTCATTTTTTTTGTCTTCTTCATGAGATTTGATGATCTCATACAAGAGGACAATAGGCGGTTAATAGTGCTTGGAACAAAATGTTAAGTGGCAATTTGTAAAATACCTGTCTCGATCTGAAGTGTTTCCAAAAAGTCATTACAAGGAAGATATCTTATCACCTTCATAAATCTAGCCTTTGAGGTGCAGATAAACAAAGCACGGTTGAAATTTTAGGTGAATAGCAATTTGCAGTAAAAACCAACGGAACCGCACTTTTCTCTGCATAATTTTTCGTAAAAATTACATTGACTTGGAGAAAAAATAGATCCGTTACAAACTGAAACAAAACCGAAATTAGGAATTAAGAGGAATAAAAAAGATTGATGACGATATAAAATTCAAACAAAAACTAAAAACTAATTATGAACAAGCACTTCCATGCATTTAAACAGTTATTTAAAAAAAAAAGAGGCATGGTAGAAATAGAGAGAGTGTGTGTGTATGTATGTATGTGTGTGTGTGAGAGAGAGAGAAAGAGAGAGAGAGAGAGAGAGAGAGAGAGAGAGAGAGAGAGAGAGAGAGAGAGAGAGAGAGAGAGAGAGAGAGAGAGAGAGAGAGGTGGATTTTACAGTAAATATGTAACAAGATTTCCGTATTGAGATATTGAGTAAGATATTGATACGGTAAATGCAGATTTTTCTCCTGAGCCTTTCTCCTACACATCTGAACTGTTGACAATTCTCTTGCTGAAGTGTAGGCGTGGCCATCGGCCCAAGATGTGTGCTCAACATCGGAATGAGTGGTAGGGAAGACAGCCAGGACATTGGAGAGAATCAGAGGTCGATTACACACTGGATGGAGGGATGGGGATTTGAGAGGGAGGAGAGAAAGAGAAAAGAAGAGAGAGAGATAGAGGATAGAGAATCAGGGAATGGGTAAAAAAGGGACATGGTGAAGATGGGGAAGGATTTAGGTAAAGAAAATTGTTGAGTGAAACAGAAGTCATGCGAGCAAATGAGATTAGATGAAGAATAAAAAGAAAAACTTTCTCTGAGAGTCAGCAAAATCACAGTGATTGACACTTAGTCCTATGTCCAAGATTCTGAGGGCGATGACCAACGGTCAGGCCAAGATACTTGAGAACTGTCTTTCTTCTATGATCTTGGAAAGGTGAAAACTTTTCTACCAGAATATAATAACAGTTTTAAGCTGTGAATAACTTTCAGTCAGGCGAATCTTTCCTATCAGTGCGATACTTTATGAGAGAGAAATTAATTCAGAGAAGATTATTGGTTGTAATTATAATTAAATCTAGGGAACTTGTAAAATAACGAATTTAAATTATTTCATAAAGGAGATTCGAATAAAATCAGAACTGCATCATCGCAAAAGAGCTATTAGTAAAAAGAAAAATGCCAGGATTTCTACACTTTGAAGAACAAAATGTATTTAGGGAAAATACAAAATCATGACTCTGGCTCAAAATGAAAAAGATACATTGAACTAAATTGGAAAACAATAGATCTAACTATCTATCTATCTATCTATCTATCTGTCTGTCTATCTATCTATCCATCTATCTATCTATCTTTCTATATATAAGAATAAAGAGAGAGAGAGAGAGAGAGAGAGAGAGAGAGAGAGAGAGAGAGAGAGAGCGAGAGAGAGAGAGGGAAGAAGAAGAAGAAGAAGAAGAAAGCAATAAAGACATGTCGCAGTTAAAGAGAGAAGCAAAGTAAGCATACAGCGGGAGCCGGAGAGTATGAGTGATACAAAAAGGCTGGAATGGCAGAAAGATTAAAGTGGGGGCGTAATGATCGGCTTAAGATGTCCTCAGCCCTGGAGGAGCTGTCAGATTGATAGCCTGGGGACGGTACACATCATTTGTCTCGAGATGGAGAGAAGAGAACCACAGAGTAAATAAAGGGAAAAAAAAGAATGTGAAAATGAGGGAGAATTAGCATGATTCTGTAGGAGAGAGATAGGCTGGGGTAGACAAAGACGTGTCAAAGGACAGATCTGAAGTATAATTAAAAAGAGTTGAGCTAAAAGAAAAATGCAAAGCTATGAAACTAGTGCAAGATACTTTGGGAGAACATCCGCAAACATTGAACAATATGTAAGTTTCTTTTGAATCTGAACTAATATCTTAGAACGGTTAACAAAAACCACAGTGAATGGCGTGGGGTCGTCAGAGAGATGATTATCGGTCAAGCCTTGAATCAGTGGTCAGTGGCCGAAATATCGACCAGTCGTGCCACTCTGATCTGGGATGGTCTGGAGTTGTTTGGTAGCTGGTAAGTGGACCGGTCATCAAGGAGTTTTGTCTGGTTAACATCGGGATTTTTATTTTCTTGAACTGAGTCCTTAAGTTTGTTCATTAGATTTTGGGATTTTTAAATTGTTGATATAGTCCATCCACAACAAGCTGCTCTCAAACTTTTGTGTAACTCTAATTTAAGAGGGAATTAGGAGATAGGACAATGCTGTTAATTTAATAGATAATAAGTTATAATGTTGAAGGTGGATGAATGTAGATTAAAAAAGATTAAGAGCTATATACGACGATTTTATTCATAGGAAAATGGCTTATTATGCAAATCTTAAAACCATGACTCAAGAGTTTTGAGCTTATTTGTGCTCTCTCTCTCTCTCTCTCTCTCTCTCTCTCTCTCTCTATCTATCTATCTATCTATCATCTATCTATCTTACTATCACTCACTCTCTGTTTTTCTGTCTCTCTCTTTCTTTATCTCTCTCTGTCTGTCTGTCTGTCTCTCTCTCTGTCTGTCTGTCTGTCTGTCTGTCTGTCTGTCTGTCTGTCTGTCTCTCTCTCTCTCTTTTCGGGTGTCTACTTTATAACACTGCAATTGCAAATTTAATTTTAATGCATTCAACAGGAGAAACTTTTTTTATATTATTCAAAATAGGTCCGTCTTTCAAAGTCTTAAACTCCTATTTCAAATACTGTGTCTGTATTTTTTTATTTGGTGTATAGTCCTTCCTATTTTCCAACTATCTTATCATATCTTATGATAATTATATATATATATATATATATATATATATATATATATATGTGTGTGTGTGTGTGTACAGGGGAATGCAACTTCATTTTACACACGCACACACTCATCCATCTGGCTTATAAGTCTTGAATACGGAAGCATACATGTCTGCAATATCTAACGCTTTTTTACCAAAATAATCATGAACTTGTAATGCATCGCAATGAAATATTCTAAATTTTCTTGATCCTCTAGCAAAATAAATATTCCCTCTTGTACAGCTTGAAGTCACCCCAATAAATAAATGTGCTTGTTTAATATTTTGATCTGGCATTGATGCCAAGAGCAGTTTGAAATACTAAGAATTACTTCCTTTCTTTTCTTGCATAACACAATGTTCCTTATCAGGTCTTACGGAGATTGAACATAGATGTTCAAACAATTCCAATGTCTATAATAATTATGGCTCAAATTCATCGTGGAAAGTGCCTGTAAGTATTCAGGTTGACCATTTCAGCATTTAACATAGGACACCTTTGCCCTAATTATAGTACATAACGAGAATTATCGATGGGTCTCAACATTACGAAAAAAACCTCAGACGATAGAGCGCATGACCGCTCCTGCTGAGTCCCCTTGATTCCCTGTAGACTCGGGCCTGGTGATGAGATTTTGGTCCCCAATATCTACTTAGTGGAACCACAGGGACTCGTGAGTAATAGATCTTTTGTTGCGCAACACATTGCGCCAGGCTGTATGGGCGAATCTTCGTGGACGTTGGTATTCATGTTAGATTGAATGTGAATGTTTAAGTTGATCACTGAGTAGGTCTAAGTAAGACAATGGCTGATTTAAAATAGAGGAATATTCTTCTGCAGAGGTGGATGCAATACAAGGGTGCGTGTAGGACCAAGAAAGGTTTTTTTCTATTTGTTCTTTCTTTATTTTATTATTTTTTTTTGGAAGGAGAGGGGGGCGGGGCTTCTCGCGAGTTTTCCAATTACTGAAATTAATTTGTTTTCCAGTTTGTTTCTCTTTGTTCTCATAACTTATTATTTTGCGCATGCTGTTTAAAAATGTTTTGCGTGTGAAGGTGAAAAGGGATAAACGTATTTTAATCCATCGCTATTGGCAAAATCCACAACGCAAAATTTCGAGAACTTATGCTTTAAATGTTGAGTTTTATTATTCATTTTAGTTCTCACGGCTTCATTTTAATCGAATAATTGCAGATCAAATAATATCCAATGACGTTAGCCTTTTGGGATTGGTCACGATTCATAATTTAGCTACCAATACTAGATATGAGTAAGCAACTGTTAGAGAAAGATGTGTGTTACAATAATTTTGTCGCTATGACTTGGACAAGTTTTGAGGAGGCTAGTGACGCTGAGAAATCCAGTTCACCCTCTAACGTGTTTGTAGACCTGCGCCGGTGATAATGATATCGTCAATGGATAGATCCAGAGGCTGTAGATTTCTTTTTTGGTGAGATGTTTGACGTGCATCTGAAAAAGCCCGAAATAAAATTTAGTCTGTAGACGTATAGAGTCATGATGAAATAAATAAATCCTTGAATGAATCCAAATGTTTGTATTTTAATCTAAGGAAAGTCCATACAGCAGTCATTTCCCGAACTATACGGCTAAAACATGGGGGTTTAACGTTACTGATGTTTTCCAACATAGTGATAATTAGTAACTTGGCTAGTGAAAAATATTTTAAAAAATCGTGATAAGTAATAAAACTTTCCAAGCAAAAGATCTTGGCACCATTTTGGAGGTGTCAATAAACAGCTGAGAGTGATGATCAAATCAAGCAAGCAAGCTGCTTCAATACAGGATCGTGTGGTTTATACATAGCGTAAAGCTTTCTCACGGTTTGGAGAGCTTGTCAGAAATGGTCGAGATAATGGTATTTTGGTATGAGGCAAAAAAATGCTCCTTTCAATCTGTTTCTGACAGGTAAAGGGTGTGACTTACTTGCTCGTGAAATGGCGACTTTCTGACCACAACAGCATTGATCAGGACTAGAACATACCTAGAGATATTACTGACAGCATTGATCAGGACTAGAACATACCTAGAGATAATACTGACAGCATTGATCAGGACTAGAACATACCTAGAGATATTACTGACAGCATTGTTCAGGACTAGAACATACCTAAAGATATTACTGACAGCATTGATCAGGACTAGAACATACCTAGAGATATTACTGACAGCATTGATCAGGACTAGAACATACCTACAGATAATACTGACAGCATTGATCAGGACTAGAACATACCTAGAGATATTACTGACAGCATTGTTCAGGACTAGAGCATACCTAAAGATATTACTGACAGCATTGATCAGGACTAGAACATACCTAGAGATATTACTGACAGCATTGTTCAGGACTAGAGCATACCTAAAGATAATACTGACAGCATTGATCAGGACTAGAACATACCTACAGATAATACTGACAGCATTGATCAGGACTAGAACATACCTAGAGATATTACTGACAGCATTGATCAGGACTAGAACATACCTACAGATAATACTGACAGCATTGATCAGGACTAGAACATACCTACAGATAATACTGACAGCATTGATCAGGACTAGAACATACCTAGAGATATTACTGACAGCATTGTTCAGGACTAGAGCATACCTAAAGATAATACTGACAGCATTGATCAGGACTAGAACATACCTAGAGATATTACTGACAGCATTGTTCAGGACTAGAACATACCTAGAGATATTACTGACAGCATTGATCAGGACTAGAACATATCTAGAGATATTACTGACAGCATCAATCATTACATCTGCCTTGATAATGATGAAATGGGTGTGAAAACAATATTTGCGATAACAGTGATAATGGAAAAAAAATAGACAATAACTGAAAAATTATGGATACAAAGATAAAGATTGGGATGATGATGATGATGATGATGATGAGAGCAATGAGAAGAAGAGGACTAATATTGTGAATATGAAGTTTTGATAAATATGTTGTTGAAGATGATAAAGATTTGCTTGATTTAGATTATAATAAAAGAATCGATGACTATGATGACGACGATGCTCAGTGTTATCATGGTAATGATGATATGATAATGAGAGAGGAAGAGAGGCGAGAGAGCTGAGTGGGTAAGATGGAAAGGATTTTTTATGTGCCAATTATTAGAGTCATTATTTCCTTCTCACTGAAACCATTGAAAGGCATTGAACATTTTTATTTTCATTTAGTATTTCTCCTGGCCGTTATGCACCCTTCAAAGTTAAACATTGACAGCTATAAATACAATTTTAAAAATGTTTTTTAACATTCAATTCATTTGTAATGACTGAAAATTAGAATATTTTGGAGAGTTACTCACTTGAAATTGTGTTCTTACTGTCCTTGTTTCAAAGAGATAGATTACGCAGAAATTGCAAAATGTTAAAGCAATGAAAGTCTTTTAAATTTTGAATACTATAAACCTGTCCTGTACCTTTATAATCATTACTGCTTCACAAATCTTGCGCCTTGAAATAGTCCAGATAATAAACACTGGACCACACGCAACCGCGTTCACATTTCATTTCTCTAATTTCTAGACAAAGTAGAAGAGTCCACTCGGTTTTAAGCAGAGGCTTTGTAGACTTGTTTAGTCTAGCAGCTTTAGCTTTTTTACTGCCTAGACTACACACCAAATGTAATGCAGAGAGACAGCGAACTAATCACTGCGTTTTTCCTTCCTTCACTATAATTATTGCTCTTGCCTTGGATCAAATCATTTACTCAGTGTTTGCTTCAATGATGTTTTACAGTCAGAGCCATATCTATAAATAAAACCACTTTTAAGAAATACCACGTAAAAATCATCATAGGCTTTTCTAATCCGCCACATGGATAAACACCATCTCTCTGTTGGAGCATTTAAAATAACAATGAATGGATATAGATTCCACCCTTCCACAATCCATCCCTACAGATATGAAGGCGAGTGATTTATCTGATAAAAGCAAACTAACCAAAAATATAGGAGAGGAAAAGCTACTTTATAAAACCAAATACGAAATCAGTTCTGATACAAAATATTCCCATTTTACTTATTATTTTTCCGACGATTCTTTCTCATTGTATTCTTATTCTTCGTGTTGCCTCTTTTCCCCTATTTGTATATGAAAGGCTTTCAGAAGCCGCTCAGGCCTTAAATCACCTAATGCTTTATGTCATTTCTTGTTGCATTCAGGACCTCTATTTCGGCGGAAATGAGTAATGTCCTTTTCCCATTTTGGCCAGTATTTGCATCAAAGCAAGCGTAAATTCTCTCTCCAAGTCGATTTTCCTGCATCTGAGTTCCTGCATTACTTTATCGCATTTAGCTGTCAAGAGAAAGAAAATCAAAAGGAAGCGAATCAAAGAGTGAGTGATTGAGAGAGAGAGAGAGAGAGAGAGAGAGAGAGAGAGAGAGAGAGAGAGAGAGGGGGGGAGAGAGAGGGAGAGAACGAGAGAGAGAGAGTCAGAGACAATCGGAGCAAGACAGACAAAATTAGAACTAAACAGAAAAAGAAATTAGTAGACTTGGGATAAAGGAAGAGTTCGATGTGGCATAGCTGGGAGAGACTTAAAGAGAAAGCAAGACATAAAAATGAGTAAAAAGGTAAAGAAAAATAGAAAAATAGATAGATAGATAGATAGATAGATAGATAGATAGATAGATAGATAGATAGATAGATAGATAGATAGATAGAGTGAAATTTAGACAGACTGGCGAACAGAAAAGGGACTGACATAGCGATATTAAGAGGAAAAAAAGAGACGAAGACAAAGGATTGGAAAGAGTTAAATGATACAGAGGGACAGAGAGAGAGAAAGAAAGAGAGAGAGAGAGAGAGAGAGAGAGAGAGAGAGAGAGAGGGGAAGGGACAGAGAAAGAGAGAAGAGGAGAGAGAGGGGGGAAGGGATGGAGAGAGAGAAAGAGAGAGAGAGGGAGAGAGATAGAGATAGAGATAGAGAGCGAGAGAGAAAGAGAGAGAGAGAGAGAGAGAGAGAGAGAGACAGACAGACAGACAGACAGACAGACAGACAGACAGACAGACAGACGACAGACAGACAGACAGACGGATAGACAGACAGAGAGCGCAAATTTTTTTTGGATAGACTGAGACCGAAATTACTGTTTGTGACCGAACTATGCAGCACGTATTCAAATTTTGGCCCGATTATTTTAATGACGATTTTTTTTTTTTTTGCAGAGTTAATGTTTTCAAGTAATCCTCTTCTTCCTTTGAAGATTTTTTCAAACGTAAAAACCACTTATCTTGCAATGATGAAAAATCTTGACGTAAAACATTTTGGTCGCCATGCTTTAGATGTATAACACTTTTGTTTTCGTAAGAGATTGAGGCTTACTGTAGGTAATTTGATCACTGCTTGTGAAGATTATTTTCATTTTTCTTTAATTTGATAGGTATTAAATTGTTTGTAAAAGCATTTCAATAAAATTAAATATGTAAAAGTTTTAAACTGCAAATCTAATAAAACGTTTTTAAGTCCAATATAAGCAACCGTTGCGAGGTAAGTGGATTATTCTCATTTATATTCAGGACTTACCAGAAAAAAGTTTCTCTATCACTAGTCGGTTTAATAATATATCACTGAATGTTCATTGGTGAGGCTGAAATAACGAAGAAACTTTAATTCTTCTTCTTTCCCCTCACCAGGTAAAAAACAGCTGTGTCTATTATATAAACAGCAGTTTTATGGATGAAAATAGAAGCGAATAAGAGGATTACAAACAATTTTATGTAACGGTTATTCATCACAATATTTAAATTTTTTAAGATAATCCTCATCTTCATTTACCATATGTAACTCTTTTACTATTATTATGGCTTTTGTCACAAAGGTAAGAGAGCACGAAGCAATGGAAAGCTCACTGGCTGATACCGTACAGAGGTTTTCCTCAAAACTGCACTCTGGTGTTTTGCTGTTACCATCTGCATGCACCAAGATGAAAGTGGCAGGAACCCGATGCACTAGAAAGTTGTGTCAACTCGTAGAAAACAATTTATCGTAATAAAGATAACACCAAGGTTATAATGTTTGGTTAATAGTTTATGCTGTTAAAAGTAGACTTCTCCGGATCTTGATCGTATACCAAACTGAAATTTTCGGCATTTATACATTCTGTTTTCTCTTCTTTATTGAGAAAACATCAGATGGACCCTCGCTCTCTACCACCTAGTTTATGTGCTAAAGGTAATCTTGGTTTTCTATCACTGGATTTATCTAGGGTTCAAGATTAGGCCTATTCTAATGCTTTAGTAATTCTTTTTAAAAACAGTTAAAACGTTAATGAACAGATATGGCAAAAATAACATTTACTCAAATATTCTCTTCTCTCCCCATGCATAAAAAACTTACAGCATGATTTCTTCACCTAGTTGAATTTTCCATAACAAATACTTACGACTTCTAGGCCTGAACACCTGTATAACTATGTGAGAGTCAATTGCGGGGCAGAGGTGTGAGTACAGAATAGTCCGTCAAATATCCTGCCCGTTTTCAAAGTCTTATCTATAATTAAACCGAAATACGTGTAGCACTTGTTTGATCAGTTTACTTTGTTGCATATTAATGATCAATTTCGTATAAACCAATTTCAAATCTACAACAATTTGAAATAATTCAACACAAGGCAAAGATCAAAAAAAATTTTTTAGAGCGTGGAAAACATCTTAAGAAACATTTGAAA
>JAWDGP010001628.1:1457500-1500000 GCA_033675545.1 Elysia crispata | reverse complement strand
GTTTCTCTTTCTCTGAAATCAATTTTCATCACGTAAGTTATCCTACATATCTTTCTTTCAAATATTAACGCATGACATATATTTGGAAACTCATTCTGGTATAACAGCGTTTCTTTCTATCTGAAGAGAAGGAATTTTTGTTCTCCTGCAGACACATCTTTTTTTGTGTGTGTGCACTTTGATTTAGCTGCTGCCTCATGATGTATTTCTTGCAGTAATGCGACAGGCAGCAAGGCATGAATACGCACTCAGCCGGCAGACATCTCTTCCTGATATCAAGTTTCACCGAGTTTTTTCCTCCTCACACTCCTGGTAAAGCCATCTAGCAGACAGGTGTTTTCCCCTGTATCACCGACCTCGACTACCGCGCTAATCTGAGCAAATATTCCAAAACCGTGCGCGTGCTCTCACGATCAATATGTCGGGTCCGTTGTTTACAGCACTGCTCACGGTTTGCTCCTTAGTTTTCGAAATGGTTGAGAGTAAAACATCAACCTCGGTCGTTGTATTCATTACAGTTTTCGATACTGAGAATCATTCCTTTGTTGTTGGGTTTTTTGTTGTTGTTGTTGTTGTTGTTTTTTTTTTTGTTGTTTTTTTTTAAGAAAAATAAACTTTTTAGTGCGATTAAGTAGGTTTTGCTACTTTCACTCGTTAGGTGGTTGTCGTCCGTGGTTGCCGTTGTTATTGCTGCTGTCCTTGAGATGTTATCGATGTTGATGTTGATGATGATGAGAATGGTGATAATGCTGTTGTTGTTACCTTCTTGTTTGCCTTTCTGTTTCGAACCCTGCAAAAATGAAATCAAAGGTGAGGAGTTTTTAAAATATTCTTTTTGTTCAATTTCTATGACCTCAAATATCTCTAGAGCCCTTGCGCTCTCACGTGGAAGCATTGAGTTTTTAGTTACAACTTATGACAAGCAGCAGCGCACTTTACATTGTATTGTTTAATGCCTACATTATTTAGCTGTCATTTTGTTTGTGTTTTTAACAAATTGGAATTGAAGTTTAATAGAACTGCACCGTATTCTGATTGCACTTTCCAGAATGCACAATACCATAATGCTGGAAAATGTGTGAACCTAGCAGTAAGCTGTATTTAATATTCTGTACCACTGACCTTTTGATTTTTGTTACAATTTAACTGCAAGATTAAACCTTGGAGTCTTTAGTAATTCATCTCTATCAGCGAGAGGTCGCAATTTGGACAATGCCCGTTCATAGCGACTAGCAGAGAGAAAGAGGGATAAATTAAAGATAAATGAGGAGAAAAAAGGGGGAAGGAGTAGACAGGCTTAGAAAGAAGGGAAGAGAAAAGGCGGAGGAGGAGGAAGAAGAAGAGGGAGAGAAAGAGAGATTCACAGGACAAAAATATCTACAGTGCAACACCTGCCTTGATGCTTTATAATTTCATACAATGAAAACGAACCAAGTTGTTAATTTTATATTTATATCTGAAGCGTTGCCATTATCAATCAGATTTGAACGCCTCACCTCTAAACTCGAGAAATGAGTATCCGTTACTGGATCTTAACAACACAATAATTTAATAAACCAGCTTTGCGTTATGGGGTCATGTTGCATTAAGCCGTAAAGCAGCATAGTAAAATGTGTCGTCTGTACAATGCAAAAGCAAATAATTCAATCTACCAGTAATGATTTAAAAAAAAAAAAACCACGGCTAAGCGGACATTAACCAACCAATAAAAAAGATCAGTGAACTTAATAAAACAGCGTAGCTTTTCTTCTTGGTGTTCACGGTATATGAAAAATTCTCTGTATTAACTGGTTTTATAGTAGATTTTATCTTTGATCCCAGCTAAAGGCAGAGCAAATCACCGCTTCTCTTACTCTGAATGCAGTATGTAACAGATTAGCACAATTTTTTAAACGCAATATCATGTTTGGCCGCTTTGGCATGAACTGTTCGTTTCAAGAACAAGGATTATAACCATGACCGCAATCATAAAATACAAGTTAAATGTGAGGCGTTGAAAACCGGTCAATTTATGCTTGCGTTTGTTCCAGCCTGTGTGGACAGTCGAACTGTTACATTAGGATGTTGCTGTGGGAACCTGGCTGAGTAACTGCATGGATTCGTGAACTCTTTACTCGAGGGTATCGTCGGTGGTCACACAAACATATCTTCTGCAAATCCCTATCGTCCTTCTCTCTCTCTCTCTCTCTCTCTCTCTCTCTCTCTCTCTCTCATCTCAGTTTAGCTGTGCCTGACTGTTTCCCTGTATGTGTCACCCCTCTCTCACATTCCTTATCTCTCAATATTTATCTCTCTACCTGCTTTCCTTTCTCTCCCTATCTCCCTCGACACATCAATCTCTTTAGATATATCTAGACATTTACAGTCACGTCCAAAGTACCCATCGACCTACCTACCTACCTACCTACCTCTCCCTATCTCCCTCGACACATCTATCTCTTTAGATATATCTAGACATTTACAGTCACATCCAAAGTACCCATCTACCTACCTACCTACCTCTCCCTATCTCCCTCGACACATCTATCTCTTTAGATATATCTAGACATTTACATTCACGTCCAAAGTACCCATCGACCTACCTACCTACCTACCTACCTATCTATCTATTTATCCAATCTATCTATCTATCTATCACATGACTTATGCACTCATGAATCAAAGCAAGTCTTTATTAAAAGATACTAGCAAAATCTGCATAATTTTAAGTAAAGATTGGACCAAAATCCCAAGTGGCTGTGAATCAATTAAGAGCGCATACTCGATAAGACTCATACTCGGACAAAAAGTCATAAAGGATTATTCGAAATACAAGTAAATATTCTATATGAACTTAAGTCACGCCAGTGTGTCATTCCACATGCATTTTCTTTTAATCAAACAAAATAAAATACAACAATGCCTGTCCTCGGCTCACGTATATCCACACATAACAATACCAAAATCCTAGCCTATAAAGTATATGACTGTTACAAAAAGGTAAATATCTCTTTGTGACTCGTCTATCCACATCACTAGAAGAACAAGTTAGATGATATAAGCCAGATATTAAACTATTACTTTATTATAGTTTTCCATCATCGCTCTCCACTGTTTGAATCTACATCAAAATGTTTAGATCTATTTCTAGGGTCAGATAACCGCTATAGTGGTTCACAAATTCAAAATAAATATGTCAAAAGTTTAGAATCTTGAGTATCTTTATCTTGATTGGAGTTTGAATATGGGGTATGTAAAATGAGGGTCAAGATTCTACACAAGTGTAGTTTATAAAATACACCAGACTGTTTTCTTTTTTTAATGATTGGCCATTGTAATTTTAATAAAAATTCATGAACATGTAGAATGTTTGTAAATTATCTAAATCTTGTTAATGCTTTATATCTATAGTTATAGGTAACATAGCCGTTGACATTGTTTTCAAGGATTACAAATTTAACTGAGTTCTTGTTGATTCTGAAACCAAATAAAATAATGAATCTAATTCTTGCACCCTTGTAACTTTTACTACCATTGTCAAATTTAAGATTTACCACTTGAATAGATCGATATTGTATCGTAGTTTTTAGTGCAATTAGTTCAAGTCGATAGGTGGTGGACGCACTCATTAGACTCCACTGATTAAAATGATGCCTTTTCTTTCTGAGAAAAAAACCCGTGAGTCGGTGAAAATGGTTCTGCGATTGACTAAAAAGAAACGCGTTCAAGATACTTCTACCTCAGTAGGTTACACCTCTTGTTGTATCATGGGATATATTTTCTGCAACGATCAATAAAGACCATTCAGAGACAGTGATTATAAGTGCTGCTTCTTGTATACCATGGTCCAGGAAGAAGATGAACTTTAAGTTTACCTCAATATGAAATACAAGGTATATTTTAGGCATCATACAATATACCAAGGGCTATGATGAGGTTCAAATATCATTTAAAGAATCTTACATCAAAAAGCACATAAAAAATAAAAATGTTTAAAAAAAAAAAAAAAGAAAAAATGAGGGACGCTGAAAGATAAATTGTATGAGAAAAATAATGAGAGAGAGATAGAGAGAGAGAGAGAGAGAGAGAGAGAGAGAGAGAGAGAGAGAGAGAGAGAGAGAGAGAGAGAGAGAGGGGAGGGAGGGAGGGAGAGAGACACACACAGACAAACAGACAGACAGACAGACAGACATACAGACAGACAAAGAGAGACAAGAGAGTGAGCGAGTGAAGTAAAGAGATAGAGAGAAGGCAAAGGGCTGTTCACTGAAAGGCGATAGGCACAAAAGAAAGAAAAATCCTTACTTGAATTAAACTTGAATATGAATAGCTATATGGATTGACATGTAAAATAGTCACTGAAATAACTTTATGATCATTATTATTATTATTATTATTATTATTATTATTATTATTATTATTATTATTATTATTATTATTATTATTATTATTATTATTATTATTATTATTATTATTATTATTATTATTATTATTATTATTATTATTATTATTATTATTATTATTATTATTATTAGTATTATTATTATTATTATTATTATTATTATTATTATTATTATTATTATTATTATTATTATTATTATTATTATTATTATTATTATTATTATTATTATTATTATTATTATTATAATTATTTCTATAGTTATTGCCGTGGTGATGTTGCTATTAATATCTACCTCGCATATTTAATAATTATTTAATGCAATATAAATGGAAAGATCTCCCTGCCATTTTCTATTTCTGTCTCTCAGTCCCTTTATTCCCCTAGTTTATCTCTCTTTAATATGCTTTGTGTCTGTTTGCCTCTGGGTTTTTTGTTTTGTTTTTTTTTTTCGTTTATTGACCTTGTATTTCCCTCTCTGTTTTGCATTTTCCCATCATTTTGTCTATCTCTTTTTTATCTGTCTGTCTGTGTCCCCTTTTTTCTGCACTTTTCCTTCTCTTTCTCTCTCTTAATCAACTGCTTCGTAACTTTTATTTGTTTTTTATGATTAAATGTAATACACTTTTTTTCTTACTTCCGCTCCATATTTCTCATCTAAATTTTACGTATATGTGAACTGCATAAAATTTTTGGTCTTTTTTGTACTTTCGATCAAAGCATCCTTTTTGCTGCGCGCTAGAAATCATTTCAAACACATTAATCTATCTGATTTTGAAAAAGAAAAATATTGATTTTGCAGCCCACCAAAGTTCATAATTTTTTTCCCGCGAAAAAGAAAATAATGACAGAATTATCCGTGAAAAATACATGCATGATCAAACTTTGGAGATAGTTGGAAAAAAGAAAAGGTTTATAGAAATTGAGATTGTGCTGCTCTAGATTGCAAGGACAAAGAGTTTAAAATGAAAAGAAAAGAGTAAAGGGAAAACTTATGATTAATAACAAAAATATTTCTTGGAATGACACAATCTGATATAGACGCTTTTTTATTTATTGACCTCCAACGGTTACATGTAATTTCCGCTCAATAATAATCATTGTAAATCTTTTGAGGCTAGTATGAGAAAATAAAATTACTTTTACAATATTTTTGGGGGGAGGGGGGGGGGCAAGTTCGACCTCGAAACCAAGAAAATGTTAGAATGTTTTCTATTAAGTTTCAAAGCTTGTTTAATTTTAAGGCAGGATCTTTCTTGAGTGCCACTTGTCCAAGGTGTTGTGGCTCTGAGAGTATAGGAGGCTAGAGTTGTCAGTTCTGCCTCGGCGACCCTGGAGGGCCTCCATTGTACTGAGATTCTACAGAAATTGGTTTGAGTTGTCTCTCTTGAGCAGATCGCTGGTTTTGATTAAGTAAGACTTGTAGAGTAAATTGTTGAAAAATTAAATAAAAACAGACCGCCTGCAGTGAATCTTTTATTTTCCTACTGAGACAACGTTAAGTTGTTTGAAACTTATTACTGCAAGTCATTGAAAGTAATCAATGAGAAACTGTCGAGAGAGCATAAATTGAAACATAATTATCTCCTTTTATTTCATTTGATAACTTGTTTGATTGCGATGTTATATTTCACGATTATTTCCTTTGCTTAAGTTTTAAATACAAAAATATAAAGTTTCAACATGAAGACAAAAGACTTGATTTCCTTACTGGCAAATTTGGGGCATCATAACCATTGACAGTTTTTGCTGATTCAGAATATTCTTGAAGTTTCTAGCCATGCACGGATTGATGTGTTATGAATAACATATTGGGATGTTCTTCTTTTGATCCAACATCATTCTGTTTTAGCGTCTGTTTTTTTTTTCCTTGTGGATATGTTGAAGACTTCGTTGTCACAATTTAACATTTTTAGTCGCGCATGACATGTTTTAGAAATTAAGAAATTTGCTAAATCAGATATCACCTACAAGCTACTTTTATTTGATATTATTAGTATGTGTGTGTGTGGGGGGGAGAGAGAGAGGGAGAGAGAGAGAGAGAGAGAGAGAGAGAGAGAGAGAGAGAGAGAGAGAGAGAGAGAGAGAGAGAGAGAGAGAGAGAGAGAGAATTCCTTGCGAAAAGTTTTAGAGTTTGAAGCTTAAAAAAAAAATATTATGAATCTATAATTTGCTCCAAGATCTAAAAAAAGTTCTGAAAAACATGGATATCAGTGTTATGATAAATAAAATAATGCAAGTTTTGGCTGTTCAACATAATATGCGATCGAAAATGAGGAAACCCATTTAACTGCGTGATGATATAAAACGATAGCTATTTCCCCGGGAGAAGGCTGTCCCCCACCGTTGAACAGATGCAGAAGAAACTGGATGATAAACAAAGTAAGATAGTCTCCCCACATCCCATCTCAGCACTGATTGCTTCGTCTTCCGTGTGACAGTTATCAGGCCGGGCTAATATTCTCAGTCGCATTGCCTGATCAATGCAGTAAGCGGCGTCTTCTAAAACTGTAGCTGGAGATAATCAAAGATGAAGGATAATCTACAAACTCAATCAGACAGTTGACCGCTTATGATAAATTGAATTCGGAATTCTTGTTGGCTTAATAAGGAATTCTTTTTATTTATGCACAGCTATCTAACGTTATTGATGCTCCATAGATTTAGCTCACATTGGCTCAAAAAGGGAGAATTTTGTCTATAACAGTACAGAAACTTCTGACCTCCCTTCCATTTTCTACCATAAAAATGATAAAAGCCTCTTTAAAAGATCCAGAATATTGGACCGCTTTAAGACTTGTACTTGATTTCCATATTGCTCTTCCCTCTGATTCGTGGTCCATGGAGTAAGGCAGAATCATGAACTCTATCCAACAAGCAGACATTTTCCTTTTTGAAATGTACGCGTTCTAGATCTATTTTGTTACACAATATCTTTATTCGGATTCGCTTGTTGTTGTTTTTTTATTTAAATTTGCACATCTTTGACTATCGCTAGTAACGTAGGTGCTTGTAAAATGTTATGTTTCCTCATTGGAAACACCGTTGCTTAGATACTAGTAAAAATTTGAATGAGGGATGAGCACAATTCATATTTAAATCCCCTTTTTTTTAAAATTGATTGTTTAAAAGGTTGAACCATCGAAATTGGGATGAAGTAAGCTAGACCATAATTGTAAAAACATAACATACCTTATAGCATCCGAACAATAAAAGTATTGGAAAAATCAAGTTACTTGGTAATGTAGCAATGGAAGGAATTGCAACCAAAAATTGGGGTAGCTAACAATGTAAAAGACATACCATTCAATAGTTGCGCCTGGTTACTTTATGAAAAAGATAATGAAACAAAATAATTCAAGTGTCTATAACAAATACATTTTTGATAGAAGTAACTCCAAAATCAATTACCAGGTACAAGCAAGGGCTGTTCTAATGCTTCAGGCATCTGGTAATCGTTAGAACTGCTTCATTCTGTCTAACTGATGTCATAGCTCAGTCTCACCACATCTACACGCTGAACTCGCCGGAGAAGTTTCCACTCTAGTTACAGTGAATCACAACTTAAATTACATGAACAGCCTTCATCGAATTATCTATCCACACATTCGTCCCAGCTTACATTCATTAATTTTTTGCAAGTTAAATGTATTTAAAATATCAATCTAAAGATTAAAGCAAAAATATGATTAAGATTTAACTTCAGTGAAGCTTTTCATTGTGCCCAGTGGAGTGGGTCCAGGAAGACAAGCTATTGTCCTCGTCTGAAGTTCACCTGTGCCGCATTATATCAAATATCATTGGTTTAAAATGTGATAGCTGCCATTATTTTGTGTCCAAACATATCAAAACAGCTTTTGTAGACGTTTTCCTGAGTAATGTGACTTTGACTAGTTTGAACGTCATTGTATTTATTTTGTTTGACTAGTTTGAACGTCATTGTATTTATTTTGTTTGACTAGTTTGAACGTCATTGTATTTATTTTGTTTGACTAGTTTGAACGTCATTGAATTTATTTTGTTTGACCTGGTTGAACGTCGTTGTATTTATTTTGTTTGATCAGATTGAACGTCGCTGAATTTATTTTGTTTGACCAGGTTGAACGTCGTTGTATTTATTTTGTTTGACTAGTTTGAACGTCATTGAATTTATTTTGTTTGACCTGGTTGAACGTCGTTGTATTTATTTTGTTTGATCAGATTGAACGTCGCTGAATTTATTTTGTTTGACCAGGTTGAACGTCGTTGTATTTATTTTGTTTGACTAGTTTGAACGTCATTGAATTTATTTTGTTTGACCAGGTTGAACGTCGTTGTATTTATTTTGTTTGATCAGATTGAACGTCGCTGAATTTATTTTGTTTGACCAGGTTGAACGTCGTTGTATTTATTTTGTTTGACTAGTTTGAACGTCATTGAATTTATTTTGTTTGACTAGTTTGAACGTCATTGAATTTATTTTGTTTGACCTGGTTGAACGTCGTTGTATTTATTTTGTTTGATCAGATTGAACGTCGCTGAATTTATTTTGTTTGACCAGGTTGAACGTCGTTGTATTTATTTTGTTTGACCAGATTGAACGTCACTGAATTTATTTTGTTTGACCAGATTGAACGTCGTTGTATTTATTTTGTTTGACCAGATTGAACGTCGTTGTATTTATTTTGTTTGACCAGATTGAACGTCGTGGTATGTATTTTGTTTTCCATTAGGTTGTGGGCGGATGTATTTCGGGTCCATGGAGACGGTGAATACATGCGCTGGGAACGCGTGTCAGATGACGTAGTTCCGGTCAATATTTCTTGCATCGAAGACACGCCCACCACCGTGTTTCACGTGACAGCCTACAACAGACAGGTAGAGAAGATTTTTGACGTCTGCATCTCTCAGCCAGGTGAGTTTGTCTTAGATAGACTGTTAATTTCAATTAGAGAACACTGACTTACTGAAACTTCAGACAAAAAATAGTTTGAAAGTAATATTGTTTTTCCCGAAAACCCAAATATTTAGGTCTTCATATCACGCCTAGAATCCAGCGACAGTGGCCTGGGACAGCCTTGAAGAGCGCCCTAGCCTTAGGGTAGTTTGTTTTCTCTGAGATAGTCCGAGATCAACCGTCGCAAGTTAGATCAGCCCCTGGTCAGTGTATAGTCTATAATCTGCTCAATATAAACCTCATGGAAGCTTCTTTAATGCTTCAGGAAAGATTCGAGAGTACTCCTTGGCGGGTAGACTATGGGAAAAAATACAGCAATACAACTCTCCTCTCAGCTCACTACGTTTCTTTAAAAGTTTCATTGAGCTTTTAGTTCTTGAGTGTCGTTTCCTGAATGGTCCACGCACCTAAAGTTAGAGGCATAGAGAGCTTGCTTGATCGGCTGATAACTTGCTGAAGATGATCTCCGGTATTGACGAGCACAGCGAAAACCTCCCGTCTGGTAACAAAAAGCTGAAATAAAGAAATCTTAAAATTTAAGTCTAGAGTCAGAATTCATTGGATCTCAGGGCTTGAATACTGCCACAGAACCCTCGGAGATAGCTCAGTTACAAAAACAAACAAAAGCTAAACATTAAAAAAAATAATATGAATTAAGCAGACCTCTGTCACATAAGCAACCGACCAAACAGAGACAACAAAAAAAACAAAACAAAAAAAACCAAACCAAACCTTCCTAGCTTCATTGATACCAGAATCGAAAAAATCCATGATTATCTCTGTTTTTGCTATATGCTGTTTAAAAAGAATGTTAAAAACTTTGAATGTCAAACGGTAACTGTATATTTGAATATATTAACAGTAAGAGACCGATAAATCAACACCGGGTTGGACGTATTGAACTATGCAGCTCCACAAATGCCGAACTCTTTTTTCGCCTCAAAACTTTGCTGCGCTTTTCGATCGGGCAAAAAACTGCTGATGCTCAGCAACCGAAAGTTAAAAAAAAACAACCCCTCCAAAAAAAAAACAACTAGGTGAAAAGAAATTGAGTAAACAGTCCCGCCCGACGGGCAAAGCAGAGAGTAGTTCACGTAGAGTTGAACAGATCAGTCTATCGCCTCTGTCTGGAGCTGGATCCCCTGTGTCAGCGGAGCTCAGGAGAGACGTGCCCCTCTCGCCTGCTCCTTGCTTAGCCCGTCCACGCCGGGGAGGAAATTCACACAGAGGGGGGAAGTTAAAAACTCGTGAAGGAAGGAAGTAATAATTCCTTCTACTCGCCTGTCTGCTGAAAAATCAATTTCCACCAGTTGAACACGACGCCGGTCCGAGACATTAAAAAATAGGTCTTCACAGTCAGAGGGAGAGAATTGTTCGGATTTACAGTTAAGGGGGAGAACTTTAGTGGTCTTTTGGGAAATCTCCAAGACAGGCTGCGGGCTGATAAAGAAGTAGTGTCTATCGGGAAATATGACAGTCACATGACAAATTTCCGACTGCAACAGAATTGTCTTTACTTTAGGAGTTGAAGTTCGTCCTGGATGAGACTGTTTGACCTTTGTTTAGGAGGTCAATTTTTGAGTATTTTTTTTCTCAAACTTTACAGCCGGATGTGGATGAGGTCTGCTTAATATATTTAAATACATACAATCCTGGTTGAGAATCAGGTGTGCAATTAAGCTTGCCCTTTGATTACCAATTTTACAGGCGTGATGTTGGAAAAGATCTCTGCCAGGCGCACTAGCTTGGCTTTCAGTGTCACCACGCCATCAGCAAGTCCACTGTAATATTTCGCCGTTATTTACATCAAGAATGTCCGGTTATTGGAGGCATCCTTCCTCGAGATAACAGTTCGTTCCGGAAAAATGTGAAATATCAAAGTTATTGCACGAGCATTTTCTTGATACCGCCATCATGACTTTTTTTGTCTGTCAAGAGGAATGATATCAGCAATGCAGTTCTTTAGCAGACTCAAAACTGTTAGAACTGTTTATATTTTTAATACTAAAATGAATTTCATTTACTCAATGACTGGTTCGCGAGTTTAAAGAAAGTGATAGAGCAAACTACGTGAAAAACTAGTTTCGAGAATTAGAACTTCTCTTTTTTTCGCGATATATTGTGAATGTAAGATGGCGTCAAAAGTCCAGTAAGTTTAGGGTCATCTTTTAGATCGAATACTGCCCTGCCGTTATGAACATAGCTTTGAGTTCAAAAGTCTTGATTCATGCATGCTATGGAGCATTTGTGTTTGAAGCATATTTAGTCAGTCCTCGAGAAATTTACACCTACTTATATCCTTTAAAATCTCTACAACTCTACAGATCAAATGAAATCTGTATCCTTAGCTCTGAACTCATCCCTGTGTTCCACTTCGAGGTGATCTCAGGACAGATGGGAGGAATCCCGACTCTGATACCCATACGCCCATCTAGCTGCTCATCTGCTCATCTGCTCATCGTAACTTAGTAGATTATTCGTTAATGAAATATATTAAAGCCTCTCCACTGATTTATTCTTACTTGATTTTCTTTTCAATTCCATCTCAATGTCTGTGGTAAATTGATCTAAAACCTCCAGCGCGATCGATGGTATGCTTTCAAGGTCTCATATTTTCAATTCGGCCTCGTCTAATGGTCAATTGACCACATGATATAGAGAAGACAGTCCTAAGATGACCGTGGGCTTGATTTACTGTATCAATCATAAATCAATCAATCAATCAATCACCCAATTTGTCTCTTCTAGGTACAATCATCTGTCCGGCTACTGAATGTTTCGTCCACTGGAGAGATACAGCCGGGCGCTGCGAATGGGGTCTCAACTTCGCCACCCCTACAGATGCTCAGAGGTTCAGAGACTGCTGCTCTGTGAGTATTTCTTCATACAGAAGAGGGAGAGGAGGGGGAGGGTATTCTGGTGTGATCTGGAGCTAAGGCAAACAGTAAAGGTTAATTGTGTGTTATGCTGTCGACTTGTGAGAGAGAAAGAGAAAGAAATAGTTCGAGATCAAACGAATGGTGAATAAAACTAAAGTTTAATGTTGAACTATAACCCTTCTACAAAAGAAGTTCGATATAAATGATCAATATTCACACCCCATGCTGAATGCCAGTGAAGAGCCAGTTGTTACACGCTTTAAATTATATACAACGTTTGTATCCAAGAAACGCAGCCAAAACATTAAACTTTGTAGATTATTATAATTATAGTCACCTTAGCAAGTATACGAAAAGACTTTTTGCTGTCATAGTTTTTCGTTTGAGGAAAAAAAAATATTACTAGAAATCAGCGTGTAATGAGCAAGGCACCAAGTCTATCTCCTGAGGGCCATTCAAAGAGGCAGGGCAGAGGGAATTACCAGCACTTGTGCCAGATTTTATTGCCTCTTATCCCCGCTGGCTGTCCAGCAGGCGGCACAAGGATACTCTCCGACCCAAAACTTTCTCCCGATCGCAGGACACTACATACCCTAAGGCTGTTTGGTGCGCTGACATTTCAGCTTCTTCATAGTAATATGTGATCATTTCCTGTTCCGGTTAGACCTTTAGCAGATGATAGTGTTGGTGATAGCTGGTGTTCTTTTATAACTTGATTCAACCGCAAGCTGTACCATGTTCGATGGTGAAACGAAATCAATATGTAAGTGGTTTTAGATTTTGCTGTACATTCGTTTAAATTGAAAATTGTATCTGATTTGGCTAAGAAAAAAATCGAAGTTTATCATTTATTTACAAGAAATATATGTATACTTGTTATCGTGCGATTTTTAAAAACTTTTCTGCTCCCATGCAAACGCGGCAAAATATGTTTGTCATAACTAATTATAATACGGTCATCTAAATGTCCAGTTGGATCGGAAACAAATTCGTCATATCAACGAGTGGATGCTTTTGCCCATGTATAAAAGGTTCAAATTTTATGTCTTCCGAAACAAATTGCAAACGTAAGACAAGCACAGCCTTGTTTTCTAATCAAGTATCACTACTGTCCGGAAATAATAACATGTGACACTTTCAGCTGGTATGATTAAAATATTACGGTACCTGGCAGGTCGATGCTGCCAACAATGATGTACATGCCTAGGACCTGAGTGGGTATAGTGTGTTTACTTATAGTCTGTTTACTTAGAGTGTGGTTTTTATATGATTTGTTGAAAACACAATTTCTCTCCAAATTTCCTCCTCATGTAGTGAAATTTCTGAAATTTATGCTTCAACATCCAAGTTTTTTCATGATTTTCGGAACTTCAGTGATATAAATTAAAACAGGAGAAAAGCCATAATTTTGTTCTGGGTGCGTTCTACATTCACTTTTTGCATGATGTTTGGAACTTCAGTGATAAAACGTAAACAGGAAAACAAAAACATAATTTTGTTCTGTGTGCGTTATTTTTACAGTGCTACTCCAGCAGTGTTACTGGCCTTATGGTGGGGACTTGAATTGGTTTTTGTTGTCTGTTTTCTCTATGACCAAGGGACGTAACAAACTTATTCTGGTCATTTATTTCAACTACCGAAAATCTATGTGAAAACTTCGCAGGAAGTTATACAAAGAAACTTTCAAAAAATAATCTGTTTTCTGAAGAAACGACAATGATGAGTTTCTATAGAAATTTATTTCAGGACAATAATTTTCATATTCTACTGTGCTCATAAAGGAATTGTGCGTTTTTATTTATAGAAGTGAGTATACTTAAGGAGTTTTTCGACCAAGAGTGAGTTACAACTCAAAACGCATTATATAATCTTATATCTCTTTAGTTTTTATTAAAGAGTTTAGTCTCCAATTGTTCTCTCTATCTTTATTCTTTACAACCATGACATTACTTCACTCATTCTGTCAAACTGTCTCTAATGCTTCAGCGGAGTCCAGGCTCCTCCTCACCTGTTCTCTACCTCCCCAATAACTTTATTCTTGTAATAACAAATACAATGTCCAGCGGTGTGATTCCTCTAGAGATGTCAATATCAGAAGATGGATAATACGGAGCCGTCAGATGCGACTGCTTTACCTTTCTATCTCGTTTTTGTTCAGGCTATTCTCAGTCTGGTGCTCACATGGTCGAAGTCCTTTGATTAACTTAAGGGAGTGGAGCAATGTTCTTGTATCCTCTCACTTTGTCTCGCCTTTTCTTCAATTCTAACCAACTATGAAGCCATATTTTACTTGAATATGGCTTCAGAAAATGAATAATTCAGCCTATCTATCATTCTATGAAAAAAAATTTCTGTTGCATACTTTCCATTAATTTATTCACTAAATCTCATTATTCCTCTTTATCTCTTTCGGTTTTCCCTCTTAGTCCATCTCTGTCTTTCTATCTCACTTTATCTTTCCCTACCTCTTTTTGTCTCATCTCTATATCGGTCGATCTCTCTCCAGTTCATGTTTTTTTTTTCTCTTTATCCTATCTGTCTATTACAATCTTTTTTTTCCTTCAATGCTCGTGTCGGAATTAGGGTTCGGTCCTTTTGTGTTTGATCCCAAACGCAGCCCATTTTGTAATATCCTTGATCAAGCAAATCCCTGACGTGTTGCTCTGTCCGCTCGTCTGTGAGATTAGTTCAGAGCTGTTGGAAAAGCATGATATCTCAGATAATAATTATCTTTCCTTTTCTTGCCCCAAAATTGTGAACTCCAAACTCAACAGAGTTAGAGAGCCTTTTGCTTTTTACCTATCCTTGTAGATTAAAACACAGTCCAGGACCATCCTATTGTCTAAAGGCTATACCTGTTAAAAGGAAAAAAACTTATCCATTTTGCGCGTGGCCTCCTAACCCTGTGTGTGTGTAATGAGATTCCCGAATCTGAGTGATGACTTCCTGTCACTAAGACTTTGATGAACACCAGGAATATTGAACGTAATGTGGAAGCCTGTTACCCTGGAAAACTTCTCATTTAATGAAAACAACATTTTAGCATCAGATGTGACGTGGTGGCTGCTTCTTCTAAAAGATAAATCTTTGTAACTTTTCTTTTAGCGTCTTCTTTTAACTTTTAATGGATTAGATTTTATTTAAAGTGCTGACGTCTTAAGGTTACTGCAAAAGTATCAAATCGATATGGGGGTCAAAGTTATAACTTGGTTAGCTTCTTCAAGCAAATATCTTGGGATTTTTTTCTGAATTTCTCGTAGTTATAATAAAAATATTCATTAAAAAAAGGGTTTCCAGCACCTTCGACTGATAAAGAGGTGAAATAGTGAGGCAAAAACATGGGACTATAGCTTTACTGTAAATACACAAAAGATTAAGGTTCAAAACGCTAAAGAAACAAAGTGATATTATTTACAAAGACGTGAGCTGGTTCTGTGTCATAAATGAGATTATGGTGAGCAGCTTTCCATGCTGCCATTTATCTAAAACGATAATGAGGTACGAGAGAATAAAATCTATCTTTGGGTTTGTTGGGTCTCAGATCGTTAATAAATTCGAACTTATTTTATCCAATGCCAAAATTATGTTTTTGTATCAATGTGTGGAAAACTCATAGTTTTTATTTTTGTCCATGCACAAAGGTTAGACGCACCAAATGCATTATTTAGATATCTCTGTGTGAATGCCATTCTTTTTCTTGTAGCAGCAAGTCGGATATATTCTAGATACTCTTAGAGACTTTTTAAAATTTATTTCATCCAGCCTAGTAAAGGTCTCACGATTTCTTTAAAGTTCTCAATATTCATAGTGGTATATCATTTTGCTAAATAACCTCAGCATGGCTGTGATCAGCTTCCGAGGTTCACACATGTTAAGATAGGACTCTGGGTGTAATCGGACAGCAGGTTGTTCAATCCTTTCATCTAAAGGTCTCGACACAAATATGTGCCAGGAAAAAGGGGGATATTAAAGGGCATAAGGAATCCATCTTTGTCCATGAAATGTTTCAAAACTGGCCCTGAATCGATGTTCAGCAGAAAGCTTACAGCCGCCGGACTAAGACCTTGAATCGCCTCTCTCTCTCTCTCTCTCTCTCTCTCTCTCTCTCTCTCTCTCTCTCTCTCTCTCTCTCTCTCTCTCTCTCTCTCTCTCTCTGGACAGTCCTCTTGGTGATTTAACGCTAGAAAAGGTAAAGGATTCCTTGTGGCGTGAATAGCCTTATAAAGCCGGGACAGCCATATTTGATGCTTGGCCACTTCTTATAATGATGGTTTAAGGGCAGCTCTTAGAGGTAGGGAGGGCACTTTTACTGAGAGCGAGTGAAAGCGACAGAGAGAGAAAGAGGCATGAAGAGATGGAGAGAAGAAGAAACAGAGCAATGAGGCGGAGGGAAATAAGGAAGTGGGAATCGTTTCCGGAAGAAAATAAAGTATTGAGAGAAAGGAAGATAGGAAACTTGTAATACTCTGCTGACCGGTAGGCATAAAAAGTAATCAGGGACATGGTGATGAGATATAAAGATCAAAAGAGGAGACTTCGGTCACAGAGTAAATAGAGAGCATGTTAGGGAGAGAGCTACAACAAGAGAGATGTGGAAAGGTATATGAATAGTTATTTAGGTCGATAGATGATGAGATATAAATACATGAATATACATATTGAGAGAAAGATAGCCAACTGAAAAAATAGATAATTAGAGAGAGAAAGAGAGAGAGGTAGATAGATAGTTAGATAGATAGATAGATAAAGAGGGGGAGAGGGAGAGAGAGAAAGAGAGAGAGAGAGAGAGAGAGAGAGAGAGAGAGAGAGAGAGAGAGAGAGAGAGAGAGAGAGAGAGAGAGAGAGAGAGAGAGAGAGAGAGTTTTGGACAGATGAGTAAAAAAAGATAAAAAAAATATAGGTAGAGACCAATTCAGACAAGCAGAAAAATATGCCGCTAAATAGAAATCATAAGATAAAACATCAAGCATTTTCCCACTTCGATAGTCAGAGACCGCAACAAAGAAAAAAAATTACCTAAATAATAAAAATATCACTGTTCAAGGTAAGTACGTTCTCAAGACATTCAACAGATAGACACTCAAACAAACAAAATTGTAGAAATAATGACAGAGAGAGACATATCCTAAAGAGAATGTCGATACATGACAATGACTTGTCAAAAACTGATAATTTTGGTTTAACAGACCTTCAAGCCCTTCCCAGACAGACGTTCTGACAGTGATTAGAAAACTTATTAAAATATCGGTGAACAGAGAGATATAAATAGTTTGCTCAACGCAAACTTGCAACAGCATTTTTCATTTAGAGGCATGTTGCATCGAATAATGCAAATCGCAAAAAGAAATACAAGAAAGCCGTGGGTGTTATAATTTACCCAAAGGCAGGCCTTGGTAAACATTTATTTCACAACGCACGACCTTTATAAAATCTAAACTTTCCTGACATTGGGAAATCAAATCTACCATTTACATGATGCAGAGGTCTACTTTCACATAATTGGAATTCTGAAATGTTTAAGTTTACCGTGTTTAATATTTTTACATACAGGTCGATACAGATATAGACAAGCAAGAAAAAAATGTCTTAAATTAAAAATTTTCGTTTAAAAAAAGCAAATTATGCCTTAGGGAAAAGTAAAATGATTGAATACAGACCAGTTATTGGAAACAAAAAATGCCAGGCATAAATCATTGTGAAATCGTCTATAATAAATTGAACTAAAAAAAAAGAGAATGCGAAAGGGAAGGACAGGGCAAAGAGATAAAGAGAAACTTTGAGAGAAGATGGAGAAGGAGGAAAAATGAAAATAGAGATTGATAGTAGAGAGAGAGAGAGAGAGAGAGAGAGAGAGAGAGAGAGAGAGAGAGAGAGAGAGAGAGAGAGAGAGAGAGAGAGAGAGAGAGAGAGAGAGAGAGAGAGAGAGAGAAGCAGAAAATATGAATGGGCGAGCTAAGAATAAGGAGAGAGACTGAGAAAGAGAAGAGAGATATGCAGATAGATAGACAGAGCGATGTGATAAAATTGATATTGAAAGAAAGAGGGAAACATTCAGAGCAATATGGAAACACATAGGAAAGGTATGTCATAACTAAGTTCTGTCAATTGAATCAGAGGGTATGAATACACCGTAAGAGGAGCCAAGTGACGCGGGAGAAATCTCTTGGTCTCAGATGTGTGTAAAGTATCTTAGACATGGGTTCTAGCCAAGATGGGCGAGGGGATTGCGATTGAGACTGAAAAAAATCAACCAATCAATTTATCAAGCAAATAGTGGTTGTAGTTCAGTGGAAATTTCCTCCCCACCGCTCCCGTTTTAAGTGTTTTGATTTCATAAATTGTTTGAGCTGATAGAACAATGGTCGGCAAGAGTATGGGCAAAATTTTTATTCTTGCTTTTCCCTCTTTCGCAATTATATTTTCTAAAAAAAAAGATTTTCTTAATATTGTTTTCAAGGTACTAGCAAATATTTTCTGAAGAGCGTCCTGATGCAATTTTCAGTAAACTTCCTTTCCTGGGCGCAGCCAGCAGTAAATTTATCATCGTGTACTAACTCCTGCTGGACGTGGAAACAGTCCCAGTACAGGACCAACATATTAAATGCAAATCAGGAAACGCAGTTCAGCTAGACAGTTCCTTGCCCAATTGATTTTCCTCCAGTGTCTCCCGTGTGTGCACACTGCTACAGAATCAGGACACGAAATAATGTGATCGTCGGATCTTTGGTAAATTAATATGAGAGACAGGGAGAAACTTTGCCGGAGTAAGGACAGGAAGAATGCATTGGAAGGAGAACTGGCGGGCGCCTACAAATTCTGTATTGAAGTTGTCTTTCTCTAGCATTCCACTGTTCAGTTCCCTTCTTTTTACAATAAAATTTTCGGACTTTTTTGCACAGATTCTAGTGTGTTGAGGATTTATTAAAGTCTCACCTTTTCAATGGTGCTTTGTCCTACTCAGACCACATAGTCCTAAACTCTCCTAGTAAGAGTGAGCTCGTGGCGGACCCAGAGATTTCTCAATAAGCAAAGCTGTCACCAAAATTTATTTCGCTATATGTGATGTTTGACGTACCGCAGTCTCAGATGTTAACCAAGCATACTTTTGACTTTCTAAAACACCGACGCCATCAATTTTCTCGCTAAATATGGCACATTGCAATTTCAAGTACAGAGCTGAACAAACTTGAAGTGGTATTTTAGAGAGAGGATTTCTACCCGTGTTTAACGATGGAGGGAGATGATTTCAACACACGGTCAACACACTCTGTCGGGATTGATAATATAAGAGTCTGAGCTGTTATGTCGTGTTCTGCCTGACGCTAGCTAGAATGATGTACTTAAGCTCATTATGTAGTGGTTAGGCTTGCCCAAACTAGAAATAATAGCTCGTGCAAAATTAGAACATATCGCCTAGATTCCATATTTTTACCTGTTGTATTAAGCGAAATCAAAGAAAATTTGAGCTGACACGTTAAATTTAACCGTACAAAAGATAAAGAAAAGTAGTAAGCTCATTTTTTTAAAAAAATCTAAGAATTTTTGTCATTAACAAAGCCTAATAATCGGCTTAAGTGCAAATGAAAATAAGTCGGTTTTTTTTTCAGTTTTACAAAATTTTGACTTATTTACACAGAAAGCTATTCTTCATTTGGTCTGCTATCTCTAGGTTTGTGCGCTTACATGATTATTCAAAGGATGTTGATCTTGCTTTTCATTAGCAAATTAACAGATGTTACTATCACGAATTTTCATGGCTAGCATATTATAATGTTGATCAACCTGAAAAGTCAGAGCTAATAAAATTAATTAAAGAAAGAGAGAAAGAGAGACAGACAGACAGACAGACAGACAGACAGACACAGAGACAGAGACAGAGACAGAGACAGAGACAGAGACAGAGAAACAGATAGAGAGACAGAGACAGAGAGACAGATAGAGAGATAGAGACAGAGACAGAGAGAGAGAAGAGAGAGAGAGAGAGAGAGAGAGAGAGAGAGACAGACAGACAGACAGACAGACAGACAGACAGACAGACAGACAGAGACAGAGAGATAGATGCGAACAGATGAATCGTGAAAAAACTTGGAATGGTGAAAAACATCCGATCCAGCCAAATAGCCGGGCGGAGGAAGGAAAGAGTAACGCACGTTTAACAAAAAAAAATAAAAAAATAAAAAATTGAACCGATCCATTAGTCCAGTTCAGCTTTTATATCTTCACATTGATTTCAACAAATCTGTCTTTTCATCTCCATTGAACTGCAACTTTTAACTTTTGCCTTCCGCCTCTCTGCTTGAAGTGGGTGTTGCCAGGCTTATTTTTCACTTCCCCCTCCCCCAAACCTCCTTCTCCCGCATCTCACCCTGTACTCCACCACTCCCTCCCTCCCTCCCCTGTCATCTCACTCCCACATGCCCCCAGCCCCCAAGACCTGGTGCAGTAAGAAGACTGGGTGGGATGTGTTTGCCCGACTGAGAGAGTTAAGAGCCCTCACGCCAGAACATGCCGAGTGTGATCAAACCGACCGGCACGATCAAGCAGCTTTCAGCTGAATCAGCTTTGGGGGTTTTCAACTGGAAACCTCGATAAACAGGGCTTCTTTCTGCTCTGGCTCCTCGATAAACAGGGCATCTTTCTGCCCTGGTTATACATCACAATAGTTATACCTCTTACGGGAAAAGAAAGCACATATCACCAGGTTTGTTTTGAAATAGAATCAGGAACGCACACAGTTGATCCAGCGTACCGGCAGTTTTTGATAGCCTAGATGAGTCTAAGTAGCAAAAGCCCTACTCACCCACGCAAGGGAAAGCAATCAATAGAATGGGGAAGGATTTGTTAATTAGATTAGCACTGCAGGGTGACGATTATAAATTATGTAAATCAAAACTTAATTTGTTTAAATGTTTGATGTAATCCAGCCAGAGCAAGGTGACCTTAGACAGCTCTTCATATCTAACAAGTTTTAGTTGGGCAGGGTAGAGCTGGAAAGATGAAAATATTGTCCGAAAACTGTTTGTGGGAACTCGTTTAAAAATTGGGGAATCCAATTTTTGGAACTTTCGTTGTTGATTAAAAAAACCGACTTTTTTCACTTGAAAATTTTTCAAAAGAAAGCATGTGGAAAAAAAAAATCATTCTCCTGTTTATTTCTATGATAAAACTGTATGAAGCAGTTTTTATTCCACGGTTTTACTCAAACAAAAAAAGTTTCTTTCTCTGAATAATCTTCTATATCTGTTCTGCCATCGCATTATACCTTGATTTTTATTTTCACATTTCTTCTTCTTCTTCTCTCTCTCTCTCTCTCTCTCTCTCTCTCTCTCTCTCTCTCTCTCTCTCTCTCTCTCTCTCTCTCTCTCTCTTTTGCACGAAAAAGGAGTTGATCAAGTTAGGTCTTTGATAAAAATAGTTGAGCAAATTTTGCTAAGTTTATCACAGGCATTCAATTCTATTTGGGGATATGTAAAACTGGTAGTCACAATTAGATGCCTGAAGATTAACAAAATTTATAAGGCAAACGCATTCGTTCTATTCCTAAAAAAAAAAAACCCAGTATAGAAGGAATTAATAAGTGTATTAATTAGTATCAATAGCTATTTTTTTAAATCTCTGACACCAGAGAAAAAGGAAAAGTAAACTATTTATAAACTCTTTAGTGTTTTCAGAAGGATCTCTAGCCAGTTTCCTTTCACTTTGCATGACAACTGAAGAGGTATTGTCTGTCGTACAAGTCGAACAAGACCGATAGTAAAGAAATCAGACCTGGTTTGAAGAATAAATAACATCAATCGCTAAAGGCATATAGCATATTGTATTTACAAATTAAGATACATTAGACAAACACATCACACACACACACACTCATTTATATATACCATTTTTAAAGTTAAAGTTCTCTTTTATTTTAACTTCGTGAGTTTATTTGAAGATAATTTATGCAGAGCTACCAGCAATGGCTTATTTCCTATAGTGTATATTTCTAGCTTTAAGCTAAGGTCTCACTTATATTTGAGCGTGTGAGAGATCAGATCACACACTAGACTAAGTGCTCAGTAAATTTACTCATGTTCTCGTATGGTGGAAACTTCCGATTCAACTGAAATCAAAATTGTTTTGCTGATTTTTTTTTCTATACAAACAATTTTTATACTCATGAATAAGTTCTGTTTTAAAAGAACATAAAGGCAGCTTACTCTCATCGTGATGCAATATAAACCAGCCAAACTGTTTTCTCTACAAAACTGTGTTAGAGTATCCATTAACTTGATGTTTTATGTCGGTGGAGTTTAAATTTGCTGCCTCTGAACAGTAATTCTGTTTCATCTTTCAATGGTGTATTGCTTCATATCTTCAAAATGACGAGGGTGTCCTTTTGATTTAACTAACTCCAGAATAAGTTTGTGATAATTTTGGATCTGTTCTGTTTGAATGCACTGAGATTTTCTGAAAATTCAGATTTTCTTAGAATTGAATCAGTCTCGCTTTAATCAAACAATGTGAAGATTAATAAAGTATTTTTCTAAAGGAAAATGTCAATCTATCTACGATTCTCATACGACATATCAGAAATGAATTATGTTGATTAATGTTTATTATTATGAACTATTTCTTTTAATTTATCCAATGTATGAAAAAAAATATAGATGTAGAGGAGTCAACCGTTTGGATCGGTGCAACCAAAGGAAATAATTATACGTAACGATAATATTGAAGAAGTCACTATATTAAATAATTATAAATTAAATTCTAAATCTATTTCATTCTCAAATAAGTCGGAGTCACCTTTTCCCCTATGAATCTCATAACATTTATCTCACACAAATTAAAAAAAAATAGTTAGATGTTGATCGAATAATTAGACGATTAAAAAATGAAGAAAACCGCGTCATGAAGAATTCCAACATCAATGCTCGTATACAAAATATTTTAATGACATCATTAAGTGATCATTAACTGCTAATTAAATCGCTATTTTAACGATGCATACAAAACATAAATTATTGCTAAAGGCATGTCTTTACGATTATCGTGAGAGGGTTGGGTTTTTTTCTCCCTCGTGAGCTAACGATCCTGTTTATGATAGCCTCAGGCCTACTGCAATTATTTTTAAAGACCGCGTTAGTGAAATTATGAACAACTTTGACGATGTTGCTAACAAAGTTATTGTTTCTTTCCTCTCAAGATGTTTGCCATCAGTCTTGCTGAATCATGGTTTTATTGTGAAATTGGTTTAAAGTATCTTTAATAAACAGAGATTCATCATGGACGATCTTTTAAGTGAATTGAAAAAAAAATCTATTTATTTACGGCAATTCAAAGTCCTAACTAAGGCACAGAAACAAAAAAATTCTGAGCTAAAATTATGCAAACTGATATGATTAATCTAAAGCAAGAGGAGGCAGTCTAATATTTAACTAGTTTTGAATAATTTTAAACAATTTGAAGTAGTGACAAGAAATTTCTCAGCTGTTGATCAATATAAGGCCTGCAGATTTGGAATATACTTAAAGTTAAGGTTCTTTAGCTGATACATATATAAAATTAGCATGAAAAGATTTCACGAAGCCAGAAATAAGTATAAAAAAAAAATTGAAGAGATGACCCACTTTTACCCCTCGTTTGATATAGAATTAATGGTAGCAAGTATCCATCATGAGAACATGGGCCCTCCTCACAACTGCTAGACTCTTTACAACAGAACATGCAAAATGTCTGCGATAACCGAGTTAAAACAGCACCAAAACTGAAAATTGGAAACAGTTGTATTTAAGACACAAATAAAACATAACACAGCAAATTTGGGAGTTTGAGAGAAGGAAATAGGTAATGTCTCACTCTCGCTTTAGGTTGAGACATGTTTTTCTATATTGCATTCATCTTCCATCAGCATTTTGAATGTGGATTGATCTCTCATTGTCTGCCTGTCTGTCTGCATGTCGTCTCTCTCTCTCTCTCTCCCCTCTCTCTCTCTCTCTCTCTCTCTCTCTCTCTCTCCCTCTCCCTCTCTCTCTCTCACTCACACACACACTCTCTCTCTTTCGTTCTCTCTCTACATCTCTCTATCTGGATTGAAAATGAAATTGTTTTTAGAATCAACAAAATGGCTTAAAAATAACATTTTAATTTTGTAAAAGTGCTCAATGGTTGTATATTCATCCATGAATTTATTTCAACAACTTACATCCCAGAAGGATAATGAGAGAGAGAGAGGGAGAGAAAGAGAGAGGGAGAGAAAGAGAGAGGGAGAGAGAGAGAGAGAGAGAGAGAGAGAGAGAGAGAGAGAGAGAGAGAGAGAGAGAGAGAGAGAGAGAGAGAGAGAGAGAGAGATTTTTCCAAGACATTAAAAGAAGCGTCCTTTTAACTTTACCAATCACTCTTACCTAACAAGCCTATTTCCTATATGAATTTTAAAAAATTGACCTGGAATCATACATACATACAGCGTAATACAATAAGGGGCGTGAGGTGATTATGCTTTGAATTTGTGGTCCTTGGTCCAGACAGTGCAACAGTCTAGTAATAAAAACAGAACCAATGTCCTACAATCAATTATTTCCCTTGTATCCTCACGCGTTGAATCGCGGCTTGTACAATACAAGACTGAACTTCAACACCATCAGGCTCTCATCAGGTATCCAGTGCATTGTAAAAACATAACTTAGTTGGATTGCTTGTTCTGACAACAATATGAAAAGATGTGTTTCAATTCAAACTTTGAAAAATAAAATGACTAGATATCACCATAGTGCACGAACCTAGTCTGTAAATGATACAAGGGTGTAAATGAAAAAAGATAAAGCCACGATGATAGTTAAAACAAAACAGAGCTTTGAATGCAGCAATAAGATTAAAAAATAAGTCGGGTCTATAGATGAAAAAAAAACTAAATGGTAAATGGTAGATGTAATTTCAGGGATAATTGTTGAGCTGGAGGTTTCACAAGCAAGAGAGAAACTGGGTTTAATGTTGAAAATAGCAGTTCAAACTTATTCAATATCAACCAAGTATCTCTGAGACTGAGGAAAAACATGTACGCTTCTGTTACATTTTATATGTTCGTCTTACCCGCTGCCCTCTGGTTTCATTTTGTCCGCCCTGGTGTGATCTTTTGAGACCCAATCTGTCTGAAGGGCGTTGATTGATACATCGAACCCACTGGACTTTAGTTTAAGTGAGTGCATCAGATCTGATAGCCTATCGGTTTTCAATCAGTGTGTCTATATTGTTTTATCCCTCTTTCATCTAGCCCATCTTTGTTTTATTTAAGCCATCTTTTTGTGCCTGTTCAAGCACAGCTGTCTGTTTTTCTTTCAATAAACCTGTATGGCCTTCTGTCTCTCCATCTCTTCCTTTCCCGTGTTTCAGCTTGTGCTTCTCTAGCAGGCATCTAAACCAAGCGTGTTGTCTCTTATTGCTTGTACACATAAACGCGGCGTTGAAGGTGGTTATTTACTGTGTTACCTACGTCATGGCTCATACCTTTATCATAAGTACCTTATGTTCTAACAAAATCCTTTAAGTCAAATCGATGAGAGAACCTGAAACTGAAAAGTCTGTCTATGTCTCTGAAACACTTACACCAATCTAAAACAAGCCGACCACTCTCCGCTTTCAGTATTAGAACGCTCTTGATAATAGTGACCGAAGTTTACAGAATCAACTACACGAAGGCACATTGCACAAGCTATTCCAGGTGAATTTTCTCGGCGAAAATTATTTTATCTCAAGCCAGAAGAGTCCAATTTTGCTGCTATAAGGATAATTTGAATTATTTTATAAGCATTTGTCTGTCTGGGTATGTAATATGTATGTTTCAAGCGTATCAATGAAGCATGTTTTGTTTTATAACTGGTTAATTCAACGCGCAGCCATGTTGGGGTAATTCCTAATTATTCTTTTCTCCGAGATAAGACGTGCCTGTCCCGCCTGGACCCAGCAATCTATCTAATCCTGTCACTATCTTGGAGAATCCTCTAAATCCTTTAAATCATACTTTTTATTCGGGATACTCGACTGCCAGTCCTGTTTTTTTCGAGGAGAGGAAGGAGAGGAGTGGCGTGGAGTGTCGGTTTGCCTTTAAATTTTTTAATAATTATCTATTTGTTGATCTGTCGGCAAATAATTTTATCTGTCTGCGAGAGTCTGTTTTCTGTCTCTTTCTTCCTGTCTCTGCTGTCTCTGTCTACATCTAATTCCAGCATTCTCTATTTGTCTTTGTTTATCTCTCTCTCTCTCTCTCTCTCTCTCTCTCTCTCTCTCTCTCTCTCTCTCTCTCTCTCTCTCTCTCTCTCTCTCTCTCTCTTGCCTCTTTCCAACATATTCACGAAACCTTTATTTTCCTTTTTATCTTTGCCTAAGTCGGTCTATGTTACTGTCCATGCCCAAACCTCTCTCTCTCTCTCTCTCTCTCGCTTCTTTTCAACATATTCACGAAACCTTTAGTTTAATTTTTTTTAAATCTTTGCCTAAGTCTGGCTATGTTATTGTCCATGCCCAAACCTCCTCTCTCTCTCTCTCTCTCTCTCTCTCTCTCTCTCTCTCTCTCTCTCTCTCTCTCTCTCTCTCTCTCCCTTGCTTCTTTTCAACATATTCACGAAACCTTTAGTTTAATTTTTTTTTTAATCTTTGCCTAAGTCTGGCTATGTTATTGTCCATGCCCAAACCTCCTCTCTCTCTCTCTCTCTCTCTCTCTCTCTCTCTCTCTCTCTCTCTCTCTCTCTCTCCTCTCTCTCTAGCTTCTTTTCAACATATTCACGAAACCTTTAATTTAATTTTTTTTTAATCTTTGCCTAAGTCTGGCTATGTTACTGTCCATGCCCAAACCTCTCTCTCTCTCTCTCTCTCTCTCTCTCTCTCTCTCTCTCTCTCTCTCTCTCTCTCTCTCTCTCTCTCTCTCTCTCTCTAGCTTCTTTTCAACATATTCACGAAACCTTTAGTTTAATTTTTTTTTAATCTTTGCCTAAGTCTGGCTATGTTATTGCCCATGCCCAAACCTCCTCTCTCTCTCTCTCTCTCTCTCTCTCTCTCTCTCTCTCTCTCTCTCTCTCTCTCTCTCTCTCTCTCTCTTGCTTCTTTTCAACATATTCACGAAACCTTTAGTTTAATTTTTTTTAATCTTTGCCTAAGTCTGGCTATGTTACTGTCCATCCCTAAACCTCTCTCTCTCTCTCTCTCTCTCTCTCTCTCTCTCTCTCTCTCTCTCTCTCTCTCTCTCTCTCTCTAGCTTCTTTTCAACATATTCACGAAACCTTTAGTTTAATTTTTTTTTAATCTTTGCCTAAGTCTGGCTATGTTACTGTCCATGCCCAAACCTCTCTCTGTCTCTCTCTCTCTTTCTCTCTCTCTCTCAATTCAAATTCTTCAGCATATTTTTTTCAGCTCTGCAGATATTCATGTCTCGTTCTAACTTTGTGTTTATCATTTTTCCAAGATCTCGATACAATGTGATTATGAATTGTCTCTCTTTCTTGCGTATGTTTTAGATTTCTATGACTAGTAGACAAGGAAACTATCCGTATTTGTTACGCATTGTTCACCTTTAGATATATTTATGTATGTCCCGATAGAGGTATCAGTCCTTTTCTTTTGCCTCTGTTCTATATCTCTATGTGATTGTGTATGTGCTACTCTAGGAATCTATTCCTTTATCTCGCCTTTGTTGTAGAATTCTTTATGGTTATGTATGTGCTACTTTAGAAATCTATTAATCTTTGTCGCTTATGCTTTAGGAATCTATTCTTGTCGTTGCTTATGTTTATGCATGTGCTACTTTAGGATTCCTCTCTGCCACTTATGCCCTAGATCTCTATGAGGATATGCATTGTGCTTCTCTAGTGATTTATCCTTCTCTCTGTCGCCTATGTTCCAGATCTCTTTATGTGTCTACTCTTAGAAGTATCTACCCTCTCGGCCGCTATGTTCTAAATCTCCCTATATGATTATGTATGTGCTACTGCAGGTATCCCTTCTTCTCGGTCGCTATGTTCTAAATCTCCCTATATGATTATGAATGTGCTACTGCAGGTATCCCTCCTTCTCGGTCGTTACGTTCTAAATCTCCCTATATGATTATGAATTTGCTACTCTAGGTATCTCTCCCTCTCGTTCGTTATGTTCTAAATCTCCCTATATGATTATGAATGTGCTACTCTAGGTATCTCTCCCTCTCGTTCGTTATGTTCTAAATCTCTCTATATGATTATGAATGTGCTACTCTAGGTATCTCTCCCTCTCGTTCGTTATGTTCTAAATCTCTCTATATGATTATGAATGTGCTACTCTAGGTATCTCTCCCTCTCGTTCGTTATGTTCTAAATCTCCCTATATGATTATGTATGTGCTACTGCAGGTATCCCTTCTTCTCGGTCGCTCTGTTCTAAATCTCCCTATATGATTATGAATTTGCTACTCTAGGTATCTCTCCCTCTCGTTCGTTATGTTCTAAATCTCCCTATATGATTATGAATGTGCTACTCTAGGTATCTCTCCCTCTCGTTCGTTATGTTCTAAATCTCTCTATATGATTATGAATGTGCTACTCTAGGTATCTCTCCCTCTCGTTCGTTATGTTCTAAATCTCTCTATATGATTATGTATGTGCTACTCTAGGTATCTCTCCCTCTCGTTCGTTATGTTCTAAATCTCTCTATATGATTATGTATGTGTTACTCTAGGTATCTCTCCCTCTCGTTCGTTATGTTCTTAATCTCTCTATATGATTATGAATGTGCTACTGCAGGTATCGCTCCTTCTCGGTCGTTATGTTCTAAATCTCCCTATATGATTATGTATGTGTTACTCTAGGTATCTCTCCCTCTCGTTCGTTATGTTCTAAATCTTCCTATATGATTATGAATGTGCTCCCAGAGATAGCTGTCCCAAGGGCGTGACATAATTTGTTCTAATTGCGTTAGTGGCTCCCACCAGATCTGGGCGTGTGTTCTGCTCTGTCTGTCCGAGCGGCACGCCTGTTCCTGGTATTGATCTCCTGTCGCAACCCAAGCTGGACTTATGCCGGGACGTTATTTAGTGGACGGTATAGGTCAGTGAAATGGGGGGAAAGTACAATTTCGCTGTGGGATCGTTTTACGATTTAGATCTAAGGAAGTTTCTGAGTGGTTATAGTCGTGAAGTCTTGACCGTCATTAGATCTGGCCGAGTTACTTATTTTTTATCTTGATACAAGTTGAATATCGCTTGCATGGTTGCTAATTAGGTGATTGAGTTGGGGCACGATTTAGAACATTTTTAGTGAGAGTGTGAATGTGAAGGAAGAGGAAACGTAAAACATTGAGACAGAAGTAAATGAACATAACAAGAGATAGATTGATAAAAAAAAATAGAGAGAGAGGCAGACAGACAGACAGACAGACAGATAAATGGATGGATAGATAGATAGACATTTAAATATATAAGAGACAAAGCAGAAACTATGATTTAATTTGGGGATGGAAAGAGCAAGCGAGATAGAGGGAGAGAAAGACAGATAAGCAGACAGACATATAGAGGCAGAGACAAATGGAGACAGGCAGGCAGAAATAAACACAGATAAATAGAAGGAAATCAACTCCAAGCCACATAGGCTGATAGAGAAAGAATCAAAGGCTGAGACGGACGCTGAAGGATGAAAGGGCCGTTACTCTCCGAGAATGATGGAAGGGAATCAAAGAGGGTTAAAACATAAATTGATATGAATGAAAGTTTTTTTTTTCCCACAAACATGACTGCAAAGGAAGGAAAATATTTAATGAGAAAACAAATTTCATACCAACGTAGCGAAACAGATCCTCCCCTTCCCAATAAGAAGGAAACGGACTGAACGTTAGTGCTTGGTGTTTGTCTTGTGGCTGTCACGCAGTTTTTCTAAGAAAGGTTTCATTTGCTCGAACGATTTATGGGCCTGGCGACCTCGAGAGCTCACTCCTTGCACAAACTAAGAGGAGACGAGTCAATACGATAGAGACTAACGTCTCCCAACGATCGGCGGGAAATCCTGGTCGGGGTTGTATCGAACTGTGTAGCCTCGAGAGGAGGGCCGAGATGTTCCTGAGAGCTGCATAGATCCGCGCAACGTCAGCGAACTGAAATTAGTTTCTAGCTCGGCTCCCCAGCCGCGGGGAGACACGGTGCATCGTGTAGGCATCCATTTTACACTGACGTCTCTCTGTCATTTTGACACTTTTAGGTGAGCAAAAAAAAAAAAGAGAATATTTTGTCTTTCTTCATGTAAAGCTTAAATAAAAAATCATAAAAGACAAATTTCAGATTGTTAAAAAAAAATTTGTTTGAAACAAGATGTGTGCTGGGAATCCATTTTGGGGGAATATTCGAAATAAAAGTGACCAGTGATTGAGAAAAAATTTTGTTGGTGAAAACCGAGAGAAAGATAAAATTTAGGCTGAGGTGGAAGAAATGATTGGTAGTTGAACGTTATTAAAAAACGCCGAATCGATATATAGTGTGTTGATCTGAATATGCTTCTTTGCAAACATCCACTAGGAAGAACATTTGTATCTCTTTTAAATGATCTTGGTATTAGGTCAGAATTGTTTAAACAATTTATTATCTGGATTCAAAACCTGCATAGATTAATGATTAGGAGGAAAGTGAGGGACAGTCGGACAGCAGACAGATAGATAGATGGATTGGCGGACGCATGCATGGGCGGATGAATAGACAGATAATAAAGAGACCGACATATATTTTATTCATCTGATAATTTAATGTATAAAGCTACATTAGCACAAAGAAAACATACAAACAAGAAGTCAGATTGCAACCTGCATAAAAAAAAATCCTCTTTCAATGTTGACTATCAAAAGAAATCTTAAAAAATAGAGCGAGTTTAACAGACGGTAGGCTTAAGACTGAGAAGACAAAAAAATAAAGTTTCAAGAAAATTTACACTTGAAACAAACTTGATGCGCATTCTGCCTCAAAGAAAAGACCCTCTCTGAATTAAAAAAGCGATGCCATCTGTGAGAAACGATGCAACATCATGGCCTGATTGTACTTAACAATTCTTTCCATAGAGAGGTAGAAAGATCGTGAGAAATATAGAAAGATAAAAAAAAAGACAGGATTGGTATCTTTTAAATATAATTAATATTGATTATCTCCCCCCTTTTCACCCTTCCTTTTTTAAACCAAGAAGAAAAAAGTGAAAATTCCTCTTGCGCTTCATACATCCTTTTGCCCGTTTTTTTCTTGTCCTCGACTTTACATCTGTCTATAAATACATATCTCCATCTCTTTTATCTTTGTCTTTTTTCATTCTCTCTGTACCTGCCTCTGTCATTCTGTCAGTCTGTCTCTTGCTCTTTCTCTCTCTGTTTTTCTTCCCCCCTCTCTCTCACTATCTCTCTCTCTCTCTCTCTCTCTCTCTCTCTCTCTCTTTCTCTCTCTTTCTCCAGCTCTTCCTTTCCGATGAATGTACATACCAAACTACAACCAGCATAACTTTGTAGTCTTGGAAGACAGATAATCATTGAATGAATAATAGCCCAAGACGGCCCAATGTCTTCTACAAATCTACCAAGTTTTCCGATGACTTACAGCCAGTACAATCATGTATACCTCTGCCCATGTCCTGACATGGCTGGGTTTGATTATCTAAAGCTAGATTTACTGTGCTCACACTTTCTGGTGATCTATAGGGAAATCAAGCAACCCCCGGGCTTTACCTTGGTGTCTCCCAGCGCAATGAGAAGCCCGTATGTTCCCCCCAGGAGTGTAGGTTAATGGTATCATCCCGCCTGGTTTATTGGGCAACACGATTTATTGTGGCCAGCAGCTTGCCCCCTCTGCGATGCTTCAAGATTGTAAAATATAGTGCACTTTTAACATCTTTTTTATCACGCCCAGATATAATGAATTTTATAGGAGGACAGGTCTGTGGTAAAGATTCCTTTCTCCTAATTATATTCGCATAATGTGAATTGTGTTTAATCAATTGTTCTTTGCGCTGCTAATAAACAAGAGCAACAACAAAACTTTATACTTTTGTTGTCCGAATGCTTTGAGGTATCGAATGTTACAATACGTTCTAAGATGTTTTTATTTTTCAATTTTTTTTCAATATTTCACCATCTAGTTCAAATAACATCTTACTCCTTAGAATATATATGATCGACAGGACTTTACGACCATCAGAAGCCAGTGTTTTTTGGAATGGACTGCGAAGCATTGCAAAGTTCTTACTCATTTATTAAGTACTGAACTGACCTCCTACATTGGTGTTTGTTTTTTCTGTTCTTTTACTTCTAATTTTTTTACTATTCAATCTTATTTTTTTAATACCAAATATCCATTAAATTATAGATTATCATTATTTTGGCACTCACATTACGAAGATGTAAAAAGGAAACAAAAACTGAAGATATGCCGGTCTGGGCAATCTTAGATTTTTAATTTAAAGATTGTTGCACCAATATGTAGTCAATCCGTTCAAGTACTTCTGACTTACCTACCCCTCCCTCCCTCCCTCTCTCTCTCTCTCTCTCTCTCTCTCTCTCTCTCTCTCTCTCTCTCTCTCAAAGACAAATTTATTTTATATAGATGTTTCTTTCTTTCCCTCTATTTTTATATCTATGTTTTTACCTGTCTGTTAATCTACCTGTTTGCGTCTCTTCCCATAACTACGTCTTTCTCTCTATCTATTAAATCTACCCTCTTGCCTACTCTCCTTACATGCACTTTAAGGACCAATTTCTCTACTGGTTTCGAGTTCTGCGCGTGAAAAAAAAAATAAAATAAAATCCGACTCCCGCCTACCACGGACTGACCCAGTAAATCGACTCAATTCGGTCTCCCCATGTCTCGCTAGACGGGCGATGTATATGAGCGCACTTCCTCCTGTCTGGGCTGGACGGGAGAAGCTGAAAGCGCATCTTAGGCTCCAAGTCTTTTGAAACTAATAGGTATTTCTTTTGAATGACGATCTTAACGTTCGGGATCTAACGAGGATGCTTTCTCTTCTCTATATCGGGTACTTGTGACGGCACAGGCAATTTGCTATCACTGTAGCCTGTGGTGACTCGAGTAAGTCGCCTGGCCTGGCATGACTAGACAGTATCGACCGCCTCTTCATACTGGGGTGGACGTCTGGAACGGACAGATTCCGGGTTAAAAAAGGATATTTCTTCATCACACAAAGTTCTTGGGGCAGAGTTTTGAGCGGGTATAATTTTAATTCATTTTGGAATGTTCTTGTTTTTACCTCTTTTAAAGGGACAAGTCTTTCTATTGAAAAGAAGTAAATACGTCTTGCTTTAAAGAATCTCAATTAGATTGAAACTCGAATTGATTCTCCTTTAGAAAAATCATTTCAACAATCTTAAACTCGATCGATTGTTTCATATGACATTTCTCGCTTTGAAACTGAATATAAAAGCAGATTATTGTTAGTTAGATGAACTAAATCTAGCGTCCAAACTTGTGAGAGAATGAAACTTAACAATCATCTTAATTGAAAAGTCACAAGGTGGTATGTGTCGTGTGTTAATACATAAAACTTAACAATCATCTTAATTGAAAAGTCACAAGGTGGTATGTGTCGTGTGTTAATACATAAAACTTAACAATCATCTTAATTGAAAAGTCACAAGGTGGTATGTGTCGTGTGTTAATACATAAAACTTTCGTAACACTTGGAGCAGCATTGCGGTGTCAAGATAGTTTGTATTAGTTCTGGGTGATTGTAATGGCGCAATCGTGGAACCAAATAAGTCTTATTTTTATTATTTTTGCATTGTTATCATTATTGTTATTATTATTATTATTATTATTATTATTATTATTATTATTATTATTATTATTATTATTATTATTATTATTATTATTATTATTATTATTATTATTATTATTATTATTATTATTATTATTATTATTATTATTATTATTATTATTATTATTATTATTATTATTATTATTATTATTATTGTTGTTGTTGTTGTTGTTGTTGTTGTTGTTGTTGTTGTTGTTGTTGTTGTTGTTGTTGTTATTATTATTATTACCAATGTGTTTTTAAGGCTTAGTTACATTCTAAAAACAAATCAATCGGATGTTTTAAGAAATTGGAATAGACACAGGCTGTGGATACTTTAAAATAAATGGTCATAAATATACTATAAAGTTGTCTAACCCACCCAATATCAGTTTTTGCCTGTAGCAATTACAGCACACAATTTGTAAGGCAAGGACAATATTTTGGTCTCACGATGCAAAATGGCACGGCAGCTATGGGGAATAGTTAAGAAGTCAGGTAAATTCTGAGGAGAGAAGTACTGCTTTGTGTTACAAGGTTTTTTCAAAATTTTCTAAGAAATGATTTAGCAGAAAACAGAAAGAGAACGAGCTAAAACTTTTTAGCTACTTCAGTTTTAATATTGGTATGTTTTCGAACAAATTTTAAAAATTGAATCTATAAAATTCATTGAGCATAGAGATTAGAAATAGGCAAAATGTCGTTGTTAAATTTGAAAGGAAAGTAACTCACATAAAATAAATGTATATTGAATGCTGTATTGCATTTGATAAATTGCTATGATTCTGTACACATTTTTCACACATGATTAACTTTAACTGCAATGAAGTTTGCGGTTGATGTTTTGCATTCAAACATAGTTTATCTTTAGCAAAATCAATTTGTTATTCTTTTCTGTTTTTCTTTTGTTGTTTTTTTTCCGCTGATCTGTGCAAAACAAATCTGAAAATACTGCTTCCATCGATATGCAGAATTAGCAATATCTGCTCCGTCGAGTGTTGAAAATTTTGTTTATCTTGACGCTAACAAAGTTTTGAAACAACCGTAAAATTCAATTTGTCTGTACATTATTTTCAATCTGCAGGCGTTTTATGTAATATATTGTATTTGTTTGTTTTTCTACATATACTGCAGTAAATCATTTCCCAGTGAAATGTTCTTCCGCAAAAGAAGCGTAGCACAGACGCACAGACTGAGATGCTAGACTGGTCATGTAAACATAAAAAAATCAATGTATCAATAACGAGGAAATAAGGATAGTCAATTACGGACATCCAGAATCCAGCATAGCCGTGTACAATTAGACAATGACTTAACACAAGCACTAAGATCCTCTCCTCCCCTCACCATTTCTCCTCTATTTCCACAGTATCCCACCCAGAGATTTGCCCGCAAGGCGTCCTCCGCCAGCTCTCTGCGACTGAGTCCTCCCAAGGTGAGTACACGCCTCAGCTCACTCCTCCCGCTTTTAAGTTATTAAATACAAACTTTGGTTTACTCTGCAAACCTGTTAAAGTAGCGTTCAGGCCTCTTGTTCAGTCACTTAAAGAAATCAGCGGTTCATGTTTAGAATATGAATGAGAGAGGTGAGGAAGAGAAAGAGGTATAGAAGAGAAGAGAAGAGAGAGAGAGAGAGAGAGAGAGAGAGAGAGAGAGAGAGAGAGAGAATGAGAGAGATAGAGAGAGAGAAGGAGATAAAATATAAAGGTACAGAATGCAGGAAAGACAGGCAGGAAGACAGATAAATAAGCAAATCAGACAGTCATAAACAAGGGTAGCACTTCAGGTAGAAAAATTGCAGATATTCGTGATAAATCAGGTAGAAATAGAGAAGAAAAAAAGAGGTCAGTTTTGTTTTCGAAGAGAGAAAAAGAGCAAAAAAAAAATTGAGTCGCAATAGTACAAGGCTTTACATAGCTACCAATATAAACAATAACGATTCTGCTTCAAATCTGAATATCTCTATGGTGAAATTATTTGAACTCCAGAAAACCTCAGGCAACGTACACTTCCATATTGCACGGCATCCATTGTGTTTGTTTAGATTTACCTCAGCTCCGACTGAGTCTGCAATGAAAAAAAACGTCAGTCACGACTAAAGAGTAGAAACCGCAGGCCAGAAATATCAATTTGTGGTGAACTAGACTGGCACAAAATATTTATCTTGGCCCTTTAAATAGAGCGCACACTTTGTGTAAACTTGAACTTTCTTCCTTAACCGAAAGAGACAAATTCAGTGAGCTTAAACAACGGTTTTGTTATTCTTGAAAATTGTATGTGTAGTCTTGTGGAAGGAAACGTATCGTTCCCAAGGGTCTTAACATTTAGTGGGGATAAGTACAGGAAAAAAAACAACCGACAATTGAAGTCTCTCACATTCATAGGAGGCAATCATTACATCACAAGGAAATTTAGATAGAAATATCACTTTGTTGGTAATGACGAGGTATATTTTTTACTCTTAAACAATTAAGTCTTTATTAAGACGGCCTCGTTTTTCCTTTCTTTTAGTTCTTTCATAAATCATCATAGCGTTTCTCAACATTGTTATCATATTCTTACCATCACAATATCTTTAACCTCACAAACACTAGATAAGTCATACCCATAATGATAAAAACACCAATAGCAATACCAGCAGCAGCAGCACAAACATCATCATCATCATCATCATCACCATCATCATCATCATTACCATCACCATCATCATCATCATCATCATCTTATTTCTCTATTATCGTAAAAATTTCCTCTGTCATACACTTCCAATCGCTTGGGTAAAAATCAGCAAGATCAATACCATTATCATCATCATCATCATCATCATCATAATCATAATTATACATCAGCAGGAGCATTTTCATCATCATCATCATCTTCATCATCATCATCATCATCATCATCATCATCAAATGCATCCTCAGCATCATAATCATCATCATCATCATCATCATCATCATCATCATCATCATCATCATCATCATATACACTTGCAGCAGCATTTTCATCATTATCATCTAATGCATCTTTACCATCAATAGCATTATTATCATCATCACCATCCTCATCATCATCATCATAATTATAATAATTATCATAACGATAATAACAAATAATGAAGATGATTTCTAGAGCGCCATCCCTTAAAAAACTGTAGAGCGCGTTTACACTTTAAAATCTCATTTAAAGAAGAGCATGTTTTGAAATTGCTATATCATTACATAACATACAATTTAAAAGCCATTCATGCGTACAAAAACATAGTTTGACATTAAGCCAAGCTAGATGACGGGTCAAATGCATTTTAAGTAGCTTTTTTTAAAGTTTCTTCTGAGTTTGCGTCTCACAGTTGCTGTGGTAGGCTGTTCAAGATTTTCGGTGCAGCAGCACTGACAGCTTTTTCGCTATTCATTATCTAGTTTGAGATCTTTTTTTACATTCAGAAAGATTTTTTCGCTCGAACGAAGAAACCTTGATGGTAATTAAGTAGGGATAAAATTGAACAAATATCTAGGTGCAGTGCCATAAAGCCATTTATGAAAGAGAATCGAATCTTTTATATTTAACGCGTGATTTTCCTAGTAACCAGTGTAGATGTTTAAGTTTAAGGTGAGGTAGTCCCGATTTTTTTTTTGCCTGTTATCACCCTTGCAGCATTTTGTTGGCATCTCTGCAACCTCTCATTACCATCATGATTATCATAATTAACATCATCATCTTTATCCTTATCACCATCAACTCCCTGTCATATAAATTATAAATTATAAGCATCAAAATTGAAAGTATCAAAATTTCTATATTCATCATTAAACTAGTAAAGCGATAGAACAGCAACCCAAAGACGTAACACTTATAAAATTATAAATTTCCTATTTCGACATAAAGGCAATAAATTGTGCATGGTCTATATAAATTTATTGGTCACATGGGCTCCATAAACATTTTGAACGTAAATTCTCAGAGATGAAATTGCTCTGTTTCTTCTATATTTTTTCGTAAATTTAATTTAGTTTTGTTTTACCCATCTTTACCATACCATTAAATTGGCTTTGTTCTGAATTAGTGATCTTAGATTATATATGGGACAAGTATTCATTCCCTTCAAATTCACACTGCATATTAACGTGATTCTATGTTACAAATATTGGACTCCTCCTACTTGATTATCAGCAGCGTCACCGCAGCAAGGCGGCCAGTGCATCCTCCCCTAGCTCACCCGTTCGACAACATCATTCGCAACAACAGCAACACCATCATCACCACCAGGGGTCATCCTCCCACGACAAGCTACATGATGGTTGTGAACATACCCAAGGTGATTTCATATTTAACATGACTAATCAGTGGTCAGTTCACCAGTTTCCGATGATGAATTTCTGTGAATTGATGGTACTTTATATCTCAAAGACAGTCATTCATTTTTATTATAAAATATTTTGAAAATAGGAGGACATTAAAAAAAAAATATCGAATTTTGAATGATGTTTCGAGCGCAATAAGTATATTTTAGAGCGTCAGTTTCGGCAAGCATAATTTGTTATCATAAAACATCGACTGCAATCAAACACAAACTTTGTTTGAATGGTAGAGTTAATCTGACGAAGACTCAAGGCGTAGTAAGCAATGTTTTAGACCTTACGTATGATGGCGTAGAGCAGATGTGCAGCTTCTCCCGTCACAAACAGAAAACATTTATCGTCATTTTCCGGTGTTGATGTCTTTTAAGAATGAGAAAGATTTGTGATTTTGAATGTGTTGACTTCAGAGATGCAGTTAAAGCAGGATCCACTTCTGCAAAGACCACTGGCTCTCAGAAACGTTGATTTAAGAATGCAGTTAACGCCGATGCTAATATAAAGTTTTTAACTTAACAAGTAAATTGCTAGCTGGTTTGAGTATATTATCAATGTATCATTTGAGTTTAGTATGCTGAAAAACATTTAGCTTTAAAACATTCCTGTAACCGCGCCCATCTAGTCTAAACCGGTATTTTAAACAGCTCGCAGGAGACAAGAATTTTAAGGGTAGCAATATTTTTTTAACAAGTCGGTTATAAAATGTAGCATAGAAAAAAAGTGTTCTTGACGAAGATCTGTAGATAAGTATAAATCTGTAGAATATAGTCATCCAATTTTATTTCGTGTTGATGATAGCTTTCGAAGACAATTACTTTCGGTAAGTTCCATTTATTTTAAGTTACATGATATTTTTTCCATATTTTACGTTCTGCTAACATTTCTTTAACGCAGATTTTAGAACTCTTTAAAATTGCGCCGTTATTTCTTCCTGAATTTGATGTCCACTATTTTAAAACGATTTTAAAATGTCTAAGCTACAAATATTCCGTGCCTATCTCAACGACTTTGATAAGTCCGGGTGAATCAATGTACAAGTAAAGACTTCTGGACTCTCCTAGAAGACATAGCTGACTGACACTGTTTCTCTCCCCAGGTCTGACTGTGATATCCAAAGGCTACAAACCCAATGAATCTTTCAGAGACGACGAAGGCGACGGCCAAGACCCTAGCCTGTCACAGTCGCCGCCCTGTTACTATGCCGTGATTCAGCGCCGGAAACCGGAAGTGACAGCCACCTCGAGTGACGACTCCGGTGTGACGGTCGTGTCGACCACTCCGTCCCGAGACCCAGCATTCCGAAGGTCGTTTCCGGCAAGTCATTCTTCCAGCAACGAGACCCACTTCCCCTCCACCGCCCAATCCATATCAGGCGCCAAGTCTTCCTCTGCTATCCCCACCGAGGCTGCGACGTTACAACGGAGAGCAGTGAATAGCTCCAACGAATCCCAGTCTTCTATGTCTGGTCGAGGAGGGGCGATCACAGCACCATCAACTTCATCTAGGGTAAGCAACTCGACTATGCCAAACAAAAGCGCTAGTGCACCTTCTAGCGGCACTGCTACACCTATCCGCCGCGGAGGAAGTTCGTCTCTGCGGCACGGGGAAGGGGTAAGGCCATCCTCGGCTGTATCAGACATGGCTCACCAGAGATCCAGCGCTGCCTCTTACGCTAGTGGCGGCCTCGGCAGCAACAACAGCCCCAAACATGTCCAGATCAGCGACATCGTCAGCGTCAACATCACCGGCGACTCTTTGCCTCCTGGCAATAGCTACCCCGGCCCGAACCCCAGCCTGGATAAACCTAACGGCATCCTGAAGCGAGATAACAGCTTCAGGCGAGATAGAGAACCACCTCTGCCCCCTCCGCCCATTGTCGATGTTCCCCCATCTCAGGCTAGTGATAACATGTTCCCGAGTGTTTTGCCGCAGGTTCAGACGTCTTTCGTAGCTGGAGATGACACGGAGGTCGACAGAGAGTCTTCCAGCACACCGCCTCTTCCTCCACCCCCACCTCCACCTGAAGATGAGAACCTTGATAAGCCTCACAACCCCAGCCCATCCAGGAAGAACAACACACTCAGGGTAGACATATCGAAGACCTTGACGTCGTCCACCTTGCACCCAAACCAACACAAAACCTCGTCATCCTCTGAATCTCCAGAATGGCCGTCGCCTCCTGAACCTCTCACACCACAAACTCCTCAGACTCCAAACGCAGGAGCCGCTGCTCACATGTCTTTTGACAGCGACACGATTCAGCGCATGCTGCGGTCCCTGCCCTCATCTCCTCTAGATATTGACACCTCTGATAACCTCGACCAGGGATTCCACGAGGAAGACCTCGATCCTGGCGGCTACAGCCGGACGCTCCCACACCCGCGCCACCAAGGAATACAGCCGGGCCAGAACCGGGAGTCTTCAAACTTCCAGACGGCTGACTCGAGACAAGTCCAGCCTCCGTCAGAACCGAGCAATGCTCAAGCCGAGAAGCGAGTCAGTGGAGGAAGCAGACTGTTCCGCACAAAGTCCCTCACTGTACACGACCGTCAAAGCAAGACCGACACCAACAGACGCCAGCAGAGCGTGGACACACCTTACGCGTCTGCAGCGTCCAGCAAGACTGACCCGGCCTCCCAGCGGCGCCGCATGTTCAACAAGATCGCCCTGGAGAAGGAGCTGAAGAAGCGCAACAGGAATATCGCGGCCAACTATCCTGATAGTGGGATAGGCATGGGACCAGGGGAGGCGACTTCTTCGCTTCGCTCCGAGACCAAGATAGGTAGGTGGCCATTTACTTGTAGCTTTTTTTCTTTCTAGTGTTCCTTCCGTCATGAAAAGATGAACCATTTATATAGCTTTTCCACCGAATGAAACGAAAAAAAAAAAAATCTGAAAACTGGCGCATAGCTTGATCTGCATGATCAGTTTTTCTTATAACAACTTCAGCTTCCATTTGAGAAGATTTATCATTTTTATTCTCTTTAATTTATATTAGCTTATATTTCTTAATATTGATCGCAAAACATAATTCATTCGCAACTGTTATTATTTTGTCTATTAGTTGAGTTGCATGTGTTAAAATTATAATTATTGTTGTAATGGTGTATGGAGTAAATATTTTTTTTTCTTGGTCAGAATTATTTTGTAAAAGAGAAAAGCGTGTTTATATAATTTTACGCCAAGGGCCAAACATGAGGCGGCCAGAGTAGCTAGATACAGATCACAATCCTCTCAGTCCAGTTTTAGAGTTGAAAACAAGGGCAGCAACCATTGAAAGGAATTTGTGTTTTACACAGCTATTGCCCTTTCGTTACAAATTTGTTCTTGGATTTTCAGACTATAACGTTGAATCTTAATGGATTTTCAAATGATTCTTTCCTAGTGCTAATTTCGTTCCTTAGACGACCCATCTTTTAATCTACAAAAAATGTAACATATGAACGAAAATGATAAAAGGGACTCGTGCACATTAAACTTCAGGGGAAGCACCGATATACTGCTTAAATAGGTATACCTTTTACTGCCATTATCTTTCTTGTCTTACTCAAACAGATCTAGTGTAGATGACTGATTAAAATCTAACTTTGCTTACCACATTCCACATTATGATAACCCCTTTATGAACCTGTTAGAGCTTACTCCTGCCTTCACCATCTCCATCCCCTCTTCTCTCTCTCTGTGTCTCCCTCTCTCTTTCTCTCTCTTCTTTTTCACTCTCCCTTTTTATCCTCTCCCTACTCTCCCTACTCTCTTTCTCTCTCCATCTCGATCTATTTTAACCCCCACCCCCACCTTTTCTTTTCAGCCCTTTTTTTCTCTTTTCATCCATCAATCTATATACTTCCCTATTATCTTTCAATCCCGCGAATGAGAACTTTATCAAAATTTTAAACAAGTTATCAGTGTATACAGCTTCTGTGTTAACTATAAAAAGATCACATACAAAATGAAATATGGTAAACAATAATAATAATAATAATAATAATAATAATAATAATAATAATAATAATAATAATAATAATAATAATAATAATAATAATAATAAAAATCCTTGGACACCACGACCACTGGCTAATTACAGCCTTAACTTCCATCTGTCCAGAACAAATCAATATTCATAGCAACAGATCTAGCGATATGTTGGTTCTACTAACTAAGCCGGACGTCTGGTCTGATGCCT
>JAWDGP010001628.1:1435000-1452500 GCA_033675545.1 Elysia crispata | reverse complement strand
CCCCGTTTCTTTGTATGTAAAACCATTTAGCTATCAACCTCCAAGAAACGTTTCTTGCCTTAAGACCGGTCTCGTAGACTTTGCAATTCGACCTTTTACGTTTCATGTGTTTTCCCAAAGTACTTTGAATTACATTACAATAATGTACTTTTTTTTTCTTTCTCTGCTTGTTTTTAATGGATTTACTTTTCATAACATTTTACTCCATAAGATTTATTGGAGATTGCTCTGAACGTAAGCATATTTATAAGGTCTTCACACATTTTTTTAGGCTAATGGTTAAATCTAAGGACTGTTATTGTTGCTGTGGTTGTTGTTGTTGTCCTTGTCATCCCGGCTATTGAGGGCCATTCTGGTACTGTTGCTGTTATGAAAAACAGGTTAGGCACAAACTCAGAACAGTTTCACTTTCGCAATTGGATGAGATTTTTTAAGAGCATAAAGTTTTACTAAAAGCAAAGGAATATGTCAAAATAAACAGCAATTCCGCTCTATATTTTCTTCCTGTCTGTATGTCTCTGTCTTTATCTCTGTATTTGTCTCTGTCTGTCTGTCTCTCTCTCTCATTCTCTGTCTGTCTTTCTTTCTTTCTCTTGCTCTCTGTCTGTCTGTCTCTGTCACTGTCTCTGTCTCTGTCTCTCTCTCTGTGTCTGTCTGTCTGTCTCTGTCTCTGTCTCTGTCTCTGTCTCTGTCTGTCTGTCTGTCTGTCTCTCTTTCTCTCTCTCTCTCTCTCTCTCTCTCTCTCTCTCTCTCTCTCTCTCTCTCTCTCTCTCTCTCTTTCAATCTCTATCTCTTTATCTCTATTTCACACAGATGGCAAAAAATTTGACATTCAGCTTTTTCTGCAATTCGGAAACTAAATGCCCCCTCCAATTGCGGTTGAAATAAGAAATGAGATAATCGGAAAAATCAAAGGCTGGATCATTTTTCCCGAAATTATTACAAACTTAAATAATCGAATCAATTTGTTTACAAATCAGGTCCAGCAAATTTTATAAGGACTTGATGGGGCATAAAACCAACCTAGATGATGAAAAGTAGCACAAAATCAAGGTATGGGGGAGAAGAGAAGTTTTGGCTGCCAACAAAGCAAGAAAGAATAAATAAGAGACAGTACTTTGCAACTGTTGCAAGCAGTCAGTTTACTTCCCTACATCCTGTGATTGCAGCATGGCCTTATATATTTCAAATTGCATACCAATGGGCGCTGACCAATTGCAGCTCTCAAATTAAATGACCACCGAGGTGAGTCATCACAGTCGTCAGAAGACTGGATAGTCTATATGGAATAATGAACGTATTGCTTGATTCATCAAAAACAAATGAATCGGCGTGACCTTTAACCTAAATTACGCTGTGTTTGCCAGCAAAACATTGTGTTTACGAGCCACGACAAATAAAGGCGATGGTGCGGCCTCAGGCAAGAACTAGCTTGACACTCCCTCTTCTTGGTACCGATCTGTTGTTGTTGTTTTTAACTTTTTTCGTTTATTTTCTTAGTCCACAAAAAACGTACATTATGACCTTATCTATGTGTTGGTGTCTGTTGATTTACTTGCTTTACAAGGTTCTGAAAAAGTCAAGAGATATTTCAATGGTGTTATTTGTACAATTATTCCATTGTTTTGTTTATACTTTTAAGTCAGACTTTTTGCAATAGATTTGTTTGTCAAATGTTAAAAAAAATATGAAAATCTAATGAACTGAGATGTCCCTAGTAAGAGCTTTTTTCCACTGAATTTAGTTGACTCAACGAACTAAGATGTAGGTTCCATATCACTGCCAGCCATTTAGTGATTACTTGGGTCACCCCATTTGACGCTCTTCATAAAGAACGGGTTTGTCTGGGTGTGTTTACCTAACATTGGCATGAAGCAGATGCTTGGTTTTATATTCTTTTGGGATTTTTCTATTTATTTTTATCCTTTCGCTAATTCAATAAAATAACGTCATCGACTTTGTTTTGCCTTATGTAATCTTCACCATTGGTTGAAATTATGAACCTTCTGCTTCAAGTAAAATAAGTAAGAAATAATCATAACGTTTTAGAAGACCAGTCTTATACTGATTTGCAAATAAAAATAATTGCATAACAATAATCTTCATCACGAACAACAACAACAACAACAACAACAACAACAACAACAACAACAACGTCAGCCAGCATATTATCATCTTCATCCTCATCATAATCTTTATTGTCTGTTGGATAAATTTGAATGAGCAAAAATGTCCAAGCTATTGCAAAAAAACATCAAAGTACCTTATATCAACCGTCTCTGCCCAATTACCCCAGGTCCTTCTCTTAAGTTCCCTTAACCCCCAAGCTTTCTCAGTGCTAGCCACATGGTGCAGTTTTTGTCATGCAGGCTCAACGCTGTGTACTATCTCACCCTGCTGCCCTACGTCACGATCAATACAGGAAGATTTTAATGAAGTTTCAATTGGATTCAGTGTTCTGCCTCTCAGTGTCTGCTTCGTCGAGAAAGAAAAAAAAAACAAGAAAAAAGGACACAGTGTGAAAGATATATAACTAATTGCTCATTGCTTGGCACAATATATAGATCCTTCGTTTTTTCTTATTGTCTTCGAAAAAGAAAAACGAGCATAGCCTTTCAGGCCCATTTGAGCTGAGTACAAGCTCTCTCTCTCTCTCTCTCTCTCTCTCTCTCTCTCTCTCTCTCTCTCTCTCTCTCTCTCTCTCTCTTTCTCTCTCTCTCGCTCTCTCTCTCTCTGTCCCTCTCTCTGTTATGCTTCGTGCTTTGTAGTCTAAGGACCATGAACTCATACTAAGAGTCAGCCTGAAGCGTCATGGGAATAGAACTGCCCTTTGTCCAGCTGATGTGAATGACCAGCGGGGTCAGTTATCAGCTGGAATGTGTCCCGTGATTCCCACGCATATCGAGATTGAAACCAATACGGCCACCAATCCGGCCACATGAAGAGCTCAAAGAAACAGCGATTTATTTTTCGTGGGTTTTTTTTCCTCGAGGTAAATTTTGCTGTTTGCCTTGAGGTTCGAAAGTAAATTTACCGTGCTAGACAATGATGGAGACGTGAGAAATTCTAACAACTTAAACTTAAACCTCTATAACAAGTGATGACGCTATAAGCAGCATGTTTTTTATAGGAAATATTGAACATCAGAAAGATTCAATGTAAATTGCAACAAAATTTCTTAAACAGTTGTCAAAATAGAGCTAGAGAAGCACGCATGTTAAATATTCTTGTAACATTTCTTTCTTTCGTTGAGCCTGGGCTAATAAATTTACTTTGGGGCAATAAAAATAATATACCGCTACATTCTACTTTAAGCAAGTCCAACTCCAAGCTTCGTTGTGGTTGCCGTGCCCTGTTCCCTCTGTGTTTTGATTGACACAACATGAAACAATTTCATTCTCATAATTAGACTCTCTTAACCCTCTAATTTGGCTAAGTAAGAAATCTACCTAAATCTAAAGAAATATAATTACTTGTGGGTGCAATTTAAAAAAAAAAGAGACAAAGCTTTTTTTTTTTAAATGAGTATCTTAGTTATCACTAAACACATAAGGTGTATAACATTTAAATACGAATATCCCCAAATATATTTAATTTTTAGCTTACTAAAAGCCACCTAGGTGCAATATAACATTATCAAAATCGTATTCGTACAACCTTTTCAACATAAGAATCGGTATCATAACCCCAAGATATATTTCAACAGTTTTCAACGTGAGAAATCTATACTCAAAATATATCAATATTGAAAAGAATTGAGCGTTTCTGTTTGTCTATCGACAGGTGTGTCTGCCTCTCTTCTATCTTCCTCTTTCTCTTTCAAGCTGTTTCTTTTTTATCTTGCTAACTATCCCTTTCCCCTTCGCTCTCTGTCTTCTTTCCTTTCTCTTTCTCCCGTTGTCCTACTGTCTGTTTCTCTTTCACTCTTATTTCCCCTCCCTCCTTCTCTCTCTCTCTCTCTCTCTCTCTCTCTCTCTCTCTCTCTCTCTCTCTCTCTCTCTCTCTCTCTCTCTCTCTCTCTTTGTTACTCCTTCTTTCTTTCTCTTCAATTAATCTGCTAATATTTCTAGCTAAAAAAATTGATTTTATCGAATCACATTTATCAGTTCACGTTTTAAACTGTCTGATCCCTGTCCCACTCTGTGATATCCAGATTTTGTCAGGGTTGCCTGTAGCACTGACTCCACTGAAGCTGTCTGATCTCCTTAGGCTTTTCAACTCGTGTCATTTATGTTAACCAGTAAAGTGAACTGAGTCTCTCGCCTGTAAACCCTGCCTTGCCATATCTGTACCAGTTTCCTAATTTATCTTCCATCTCTCCTTCCATGAGCCCTTCTCCTCGTTTTTTACATTCAAGACATAGAAGTAGACTCATCAATCTCTCTCTCTCTCTCTCTCTCTCTCTCTCTCTCTCTCTCTCTCTCTCTCTCTCTCTCTCTCTCTCTCTCTCTCTCTCTCTCTCTCTTTCTTTCTCTCTTCCTGTCGTTTCTCTACACGGTTTTCTTTTGTGTACTGTTTTCGTCAAGCACCGAGAAGAACTGAAAGAAAAGTATGAAAGAACAGGAAAAAGCCTCTCCTTTGTATCTCTAGGCCAGGGTACTGTTTGTAGACCATTTAGTTGCCCAGGCAAAGAGAGGCTTTTTTTCAGCGTGGCGAAGAGGGTGGAGGAAAAGATAATATTGGGGATGCAGTTCAAAGAAGTGTGAAAGAGAAAATCCGGTGAAGACTGCATTTTTTGAAAATAATATTATTATGTGGGGGACTAGATCTAGGTCTCGAGGGAATACCGTAGAGTAAAGGTGGGAGAAATCTTTTCTTAAGAACTCTTCAAGGCCGAGTGAAGCTGATTCTCTTGCTCTCCCTGGTGCCATACAATTCAATCACGTTGATAGCCTGGCACTGGGCTCGGTCTCTCTTATACTCATAGGTCAGCTCGCTTGGGATCACACAGGGCATTTCTGGTCTATACAAAGAGATATACATGTACGTTACATTAAACTTACTTGTTCTGGTCCTACACTAGAGGTATACATTAAACTTAATTTCACTATCCTACAAAAAGAGATATACTTTAAATTTACTTGTTCTGTCCAACACAGGGATATAAATTAAATGTACTTGTAGTATCTTCACAATAATTATTCTTTTAATTTCCTTGCTTCTTGGGAACGTAAGAAAGGCAGGACATTAGTTCAAATTGACTGGTATAGGATATTCTCCAAACCAAAATGTTCTTACTGCAACAGTACTTTATTTTGTGCACTAGGCTTGAATCTCTAAGACGTCTAACAAGATAGGTCGTCATTAAAAAGTCTCTCAAAATAGTTTCTAGTATGCTCATGTACAGATATATGTATTTAAATTTCTGTATCCTTTTCAAGACAAAGGCACTGTGTTAACTTTAAGTTTTTACTTTCATGGCCTAAATTTTAAAATAATTTCGTAAAAGTCAGATTTCGCACATTCTTTTGAACACATTTAGAACGGCGAAATTTACGAATTCTCTTTTATTTCCATTATATCCTCACTTCTCTTTTAACGCAAAGGAAAAGTATAAAATGTAAAAGACAAGAGAAAATTACTTAGCGTCAGCGTTGTTTCATTAATTACATGTATTTTTCCTGTTTTAATCACTGTCAGCCCTATGGGGAAACAGGGAGAAAAGAAAGGGAAATCTAAGGCTTAACCAATAAACTGATTTGTTCACTTCTCTTTTCACTTCGTTTACGAGCAGATCTCACTTTTAAAGCACACAAAAAGAGCGCTTGTTATGCAGGACAGGGCTGAAAGACAAGAGACCTCACACTCTTCTATCACTGATGACGTGGTTCGAGCAGGCCATCCTTCTAATTAAGATTAAAGGATGCTGTACCACCTGACCACTGGGAGTCCTCAAGAGAAGACGACAAAGTGTAGCGCTTTAAACTGCAGGAAACGACATCGAACAGACTGGCAGAATAATTGATTGAGATAAGAGTCAGACAGCAAGCCTGGTAGAGTGACAATGGAACAGTCAGCGAGAGAGGGAGAGAGAGGGCGGAGGGAAGGAGGAAAAGCAAGGGACAGAGAGAGAGAGAGAGAGAGAGAGAGAGAGAGAGAGAGAGAGAGAGAGGGGGGGGAGGAGAAAGTGATGGATTGTCAGAGACAAACTCCTAAGAGAAAATACCCCAATCTTCCCATAATCGTCCCATAATCTTTGTGTGGGTGTGTGTGATGGTGTAGCCTGCCTGGCTCCTTGTGGACACAGGACCGTCGTAGATCGCAGACAAGACAGGGCCAGGACAGGACAAGGCAAACTAATAGAAGAAGCGGCTCGCATCCTACAAGTCTCTTTCGTGGTTATATTCATTTCATGAGTGCCGGTTCAGTCCGACATTCACACGGTTAACTGTAGCTATGGCTGAAAACTAATTAGGAACTCTAGATAATAATTCTGCCGTGAGTACTAATTCAGAAATTCAATTACTTGTTAAAAACAAAAAAGCAACTGGCGTGCGGATGAAAACAATGCGGGTTTGAATCATTGTAAGCTTTATTTACGGCGGAAAAACGGAAAAATCCAGAGTCCACTACCTCTAATAGAAATGATGACTTTATAACCTTTCCAAATTACTTGATCGGTTAGCGATATATCTTCTTCCTACACAGACCGTTGCTCGTTCAATCCAGATCATAGTCCAGGTAAGGAGCGCGGCCGGCTATAAATTAACCCATTCACCCTAAAATCATCAAAACTGCTTGACGCGGGTCCAAGCCATGTCAGAGCAAACTAAGATAGGGACGTATCTGTTTCGGGCAAAGCAATTCAATGTAGATCTCGAGTAACTTTCCAATACACTGATGTAATTGTAAACAGGGCACCCCTTTCGTGCGTTATAAAAGCCTTTGAATTTAGAAAACATATTTCTCTTTCAAAGATTTGGATGAAATGCTATAGTATTACTTTTATTGCAGATGATTTATATTGCATTTTTATTGAGCTAAAATGCTTGAAGAAATTAATTATTTGTTCAACTGTTTTGAAGCTCCCAAATTCTCGCAAGAATTGAGAGCCAGCCTGATTTTAAATCTTGTCCTCACTGACAGTAGTAACGGATGGGTCTCATTTAAACTCCATCCGACGGCTTTAGTCGAACACAAGGCTTTTACGGGCCCAACAAACATTTAATTTGTCCTGACGCGTGGCTTGAAGAGATGGTTAAAAGAAACAAACAACTAACCTTTGTAAAGGCTATTTCCGCTACCGGTACTCCCTACCCATCCCCTCTCCCACAAAACAACAATGAAGTCGGCGGCACCGTGGCTGCTAGCCCAGTGGCTCAGGCCTGGGGGCAGCTGGCTGTCCGCAACTGGTGTGCGTGGTTCAGGTCGTGCTGAAACAGTCGTGTGCCCCCCGGGCCCCAAGGCACCAGCGCCAGACTCGCTCACACGGCGCAGTCCTCAGACTCGGCTCCGGCGACTCGCGTGGCTGGTGAGTCGTGGCGACGAGGCTTGCGGTCGCTGTCGGCTTCGCTTTAAACCTCCGAATCGTTCAGCGCCTCGTTTTATCTCAGAGGAAATCGATCAGTGTGTGGGGCGCCGGGCTGACCGAGCCGTGTTTAGATGTTTACCTTATTGGGTATGGATTTCAGCCCCTCTCGTGACATCGGACTTAATCGCCTCATTTAGGAGACCATTATCGTAGTTTGTTGGCTCGAAATCCGTGAAAATCACAATAACTTTGCCCCCTGGAGTCTAGAAGTGCCGCCAGAGAGACCTCAGATGCTTTCAACAAGTTTGAACCACTTGCTTAATTGTTGTTTTTTTTATTTTAAAAAGGTGCCTTAGCCGTGACAATTTTTTAAAATTAATCTGGTGCTTTGGTATAAAAACATGATGTGTTTATCCCGCGTCTAAAAAAAATCGCTGATAAAACTTTTGTATTGACGACTACTAATTTTGTCCATGGGATAAAGAGCGCAATCTTTTGAACAGGAATCATTTATGGCACATTCTATTTGAAAAAAAAAACTAATAATATTTACACAAATTTTTGCATAGAAATATTAGGGGAGAATTTTATGTAATTCAGACAGTAAAGCCGTGCAATAAATTTTCTTACAATCACGGCGTGAGAGACTTCATTCAAGACAACATTTTGATTCTCTTATTAGTAAAGAGATATAAAACAACAGTAACGGACATTCACACTTTTCCTGAACTGCTCTGACTTGCTTGGAGTTTAGTTCCTGAAATAAACCTACAGAAATCATGAACTATTTTTGGTGAGTTCCAACACTTGTAGTAGTTAAGTTTTGTGATAATGAGAGCAGCAATATTAGTTTTCTGTTGTGTATTTTACCTTTAATCTCTCCTCATAGAACTTAACAATGATATTGTTCAGTTTTCTTTATTTTTCAACTTCAATAAATTCTGAAGGTCTGCATGTACGATAAAGTAATCAGTGCTCGTCGTAGATTTTTCATCAAAATAAGAGCACAAAAAGATAATAATTGTATTCATGTCTGCTTCTCTCTCTCTCTCTCTCTCTCTCTCTCTCTCTCTCTCTCTCTCTCTCTCTCTCTCTCTCTCTCTCTCTCTCTCTCTCTCTCTCTCTCTCTCTCTCTCTCTCTCTCCATTTATCCATCAGTTCTGATTATACATCTTTATATAATTTAGAGTATTTATCTGTGGAACACATACTGCTTTACCCGAATACTTTTATGTTTGTTTATCGAATTGTTTGAATGAGTACATTGCTAGATAATGATAACTTCGCCATAAAAAATCATTAATCTTATGTAGAGGGATATTATTTTGCGGTTTTCATGCGCCATCCGCAGTCTTAAGAAAATGAATTTTTAATTAAGTAAAATTTTTACTTTTGAACCCGGCGGTTCACTGAACCTTTTTGCAGAGTTCAATTAAACTCGCACTGAGAATTTCACTGCCGAGGAAGGGCTTTTAAAAGTTTAGAATAAAACTAAACCCTAGGGTGGTTCTAATATGTTTAACACCATATGCAGGGGGGGGGGGGAAGGGGCGAAAAATCAAGCAGTAAGTAACTTTCTCAGCTATTTGAGTTTAGCTCGACATCACCACTTTAAAGTACGCAATCTTCAGCACTGGGTGTCAGATCGGCAGAGAAGGGTCGTGACTTGGTACTGCAGGCGTAGTGTTGTGAGTCCACAGTGACATGCCCAGGGGAGTTGGGTCGGCGATACAGGCTCCAGGCCTGTGGCCTCATGTGGCGTCTGCTGATGAGATGGGTGCCTGGTATTGACCGTCACCAGAACCAGACGCGGGATGAATGTTCTGGAATTATGATAATATACTAACGTGTGACTCTGTGGTGGGTTGTGAACAAGGAAAACTAGCAAAAATATGGGGAAGTGATGCTGTACAGTGCTTTGTAACGAACGCCAAAATCTACTTTCTGATGAAAATAGTATGGCTCAACGGAGTCATTCAGAGGCCTTCTTTCATCACCCAGTGACACAATCCTTTTCGATTGTTTCATGCATTTTTTTTTATTTATATATATATATATATATATATATATATATATATATATATATTTATATATTTTTTTTTGAGGGGGAGGGGGGGGGCAGTTTAAAATCTGATATTAAAAGACCCTTGGAGGTCTGCATACAATTTAGAAAATCCACTTCTTTTATTTACTTTTATATATATATATACTTTTTCATCTTGATTTGATCAATATATGCTTTTAATATTACTCAAATAAGAAATGTTTTTCGTTCAAATTTTCATAAATTTAAGAGCTCAATAGTCTTGATGTGGATGCCCGTTCGTAATTGTCACAAAAGTGTAATTTTATAAGTTAAAATAATTATAATTACGATTTTAAGATGTTTCTCAAACCTTCAACGCTTACACATGACATTGAGTGTTTACTGTAGGAACAGTTAATGAAAGAAATGGACTAATTTTTAAGCGTGGTGATTAAATCTTAGAAGAGTACCTCATTCTACTTTATTCAAATTGATATTTTTTTATATTGAAAAAGGATCGCATAACATATCTCGTGGAGCTGTTGTTGTCTAAAAATTGTGAAAATAGAAAAAATAACTTTCAATTAACATCAGTTGTATTTTTTTATTACTATTTTCAATTAGAAATCATTTCCTCAATCTTTAAAAAATTTCTCTTGAATATAAAGCTCGTGTCTCTTATCAATACGGCAGAGTTTCTAATTTCTCTTTTTAGAATTCGATCATCGATCAAAGTAATCAGGGTAAGCCATGACATAATGCTGCCCGGGTCAGGATGCACCCTCCAAGTTTTACTCAGAAACTCCATTGTGAAATTTAAAAGGAAGAGCATTAAAGCTCATGTAGCACGTATTGAATTAGCCTGATAGAGCAGCTCTGGTCGATAGATCTGTGAGGCCACGCTCAGACCGGGGAGGGGGCCGGGATTGTCTGTGACTAGTGAGAGACCTGGCTCAGGAGCGGCACAGCTTCAATGAGGAGATGCTGGCGTGGGAGGGTGGTTAGCGGAATTGTGGATATATATAGAGAGAGAGAAAGAGAGAGGGAGCCGAGTCGCTGAGAGGAGAAAAAGATCAGAAAGGAAAAGATTTACAAAAGGAATAGGAGTGAATGGAGTGAAAGAAGATTCCAAACTGAAAGTGGAATAGTTATATCAGATGTAGAGAATAGGAAATCGTGGATATAATTATTAGAGATGTGTTAAGACAGAAACATCGGCATACAGAAAGTCAGAGAGATAGACAGGAACAGAGGGGGGGAGGGGGAGAGAGAGAGAGAGAGAGAGAGAGAGAGAGAGAGAGAGAGAGAGAGAGAGAGAGAGAGAGAGAGAGAGAGAGAGAGAGAGAGAGAGAGAGAGACGGACAGAGAGAGAGATGGGGGTGGAAAAAAAACAGTTTGTGTGATTGACTGTAGAAGGACAAAGAGGAGAAGAAAAGGGGAAAGAGAAAGAAAAAAAGAAATAGTTGATGAACATTTTCATGAGGGAAATGGAAGGTAATTAAGAAGAGAAGGAAAAAATGAGGAGGACCAGCAAGAGGAGTGGCAGGTGTAAAGGTCAGAAACAAGCATTGGCGCTAATCAAATAACCAAGAACACAAGAAATAAAAATATTTAAAAAAAAGAGATATAAAGGCTTAAGGAGATGAAAAGAAACTTGAATAGAGAAAGGCAAGAGAAAAGTGCGCCTCGCGGGCAAGAACACGGGCCGCAGCTTGGAGGGCTAGACAACATCCCTTGTTCACTACTCCCTGTTTGATTCTTCTCATGGGTAATACATCCGCTATCGATCTCTCTCTCTCTCTCTCAATCTCTCTCTCTATATATCTCTCTCTCTCTCTCTCTCTCAATCTCTCTCACTCACTCACTCTCTGTGTGTCTCTCTCTCTGTTAAGTGTTGAAGATGCGGGCATTCTCCGATGTGTTCTTCCTGTAGGGTCCCACCAACCTAATTTCTCTTTCCTCCTCATCCCTCTGACCCAACCAACTACTACCCTAGATTCTCAGGGAATCATTCGAAAAGAGTTTGTCTACATTTTTCCCATCATTTTGTGGGGATTTCAAATATCGTTAATATTTGAGCAATACTTGAAACAAAGTAAACAAACCTATACCGAACTGTAAATCCACCTTTGTTTACATCTCAGTTTTAAAAAAAAAGCTTGGTTTGTTTAGTTTTCCTACTCATTGAAACTTTGATCTTGTTTGGCCATCATAAACTTCTTTTGTACTCTGAAGTTCAGCTCTAAAGCCATCCTCTAATTACATAAAAAAAAACAAAAAAACTAAAGGCCAAGTTTCCCTCTGCTCATTTAAACCGTCCTGTTTTTTTGTTTTTTTTTTCCTCTTTTTTCCCATTTATCTATATATGTCTACCAATAATTATGTTTTTATTCTTAACCTATGCATACTTTTTGATTGATATGTCAATAGATATTTTTCTATATCTATCTATCTATCTATCTATCTATCTATCTATCTATCTATCTATCTATCTATCTATCTATCTATCTATCTACCTACCTATCTATCAATCTATCTATCTATCTATCTATCTATCTACCTACCTATCTATCTATCTATCTATCTACCTATCTATAACTACCTATCTATCTATCTATCTATCTATCTATCTATCTATCTATCTATGTATCTATCTATCTATCTATATACCTATCTATCTATCTATCTATCTATCTATCTATCTAACTATCTATCTATCTATTTATTGGTCATACCCGAAGAGAGCGGAGGACAAGCGATACCTTTGTGTCGTATGAAGAGAATTTTTTTTTTTTTTTAATCTTCTATATCTATGAAATGCTCCCACAGTTGAGCACTCATCAATTATTTCGACTTATCTTCAAACTATCTATCTATCTATCTATCTATCTATCTATCTATCTATCTATCTATCTATCTATCTATCTATCTATCTATCTATCTATCTATCTATCTATCTTTGTATCCACCTTTATATATTTTTAATCCATCTTTTACCTCTCTACACACATCTCCAAACCATGACGGAGAAGCCACCGTCTTGTGGGAGCTTTATTGACTTTGTCAGAGCTCGATCCCCTCATTAAAAGAGAGATGATAGTTGAAGCAAACAAGACGAACATCTGAATGTCCTAATCTTTTATCTCGGATCGAAGGGCTGTCTAACTTGTCACTCATCGTGTTTCAGAGCTTCATCATACTTCCTCTTCCTCTTTCACTGAACGCCTCGCCTCTGGCTCCTTCTTTTCTTTCTATATATTTTTTTCAAGTGCTTAACTGGCAATGAATATGTGGGAATAAAACGAGTTTTTATTTGTTTTGTTTTTTTGTTTTTTTTTCAAAATTCTAAGTGCAAACTCGACACAGACTATGAAAATGAATTTTGTTTCTTTTTTGTTTTGAATCATTTTGAACCAACATTGAGCCCTCCTGTTCCAAATAATTTTATTTTAGTTTTAAGTTCTTTTTGTTCGTACTTTTTGCACTATCGGATTTCTTGTTATGGTTTTTCTTTGTACCTATGAAACCCATTTTTTTTTTCAAAAAAAAACTAAGCCTTATGGGATTTGATCATTTGTCACATAGAGTCCATAAATCATCAGACGATTAGGTTGTGATAGGGTTCATTGCTGCTCTATTTTTCACTTGCAAGCAGCTTATATAAAGTTTAAGTCATCTGAATACATGCAAAAGAATGTACACGATTTTCATAAAATATTATTTCAATGGACACTGTTTTTTCATTTCATGTTTTTTTTTAAATAATAGACAGAAGATAGTATCTTTTTTAGTGCACCACGTCTTATGAATAAAGTGTAACATTTCTTGTTATGACTTTATTGGGTAGATTAAAAAAAAAAGTTTTTAAAGAAGAGCTCCACAGCATCTATAACATTCTGGAGCTGGAGCTGTCCGATAACAAAACTAGCCCAATAAAAGATAAAGACCGAAATACAATAAACGACAGAATTAGGGCATTCTAAATCTGATTTCTCAACAAACATCAAGGTAGATTGTCCACTTAGTACCATTTATCTCCCTAGCCCCTGAATCATAATTGATCCCTATCTCTTTGTCTCCTAACAAGCCTGAGGTCAAAAGGTCAAATGGTCAAACATAGGGAACCCTCTTCGCCTGTTCGGAGCGAGATATCTGGAGGGAAGGAGGAGAGGGAGGGAGGGAGGAAAGAGATGGTTGAGGATGGGAGGAAATGAACGTCAGTTCCACCAACTAATGGCGGCGCTTGATGATTGGCTCGGATGGGAGTCCAGCTCTAGAGGTCAAGGCATGTGATTTACCACTCTGTCACTGCTGGACATTGTCCGATTGACTGGACAATTCACCCCTGACCATGGCTGGTCACTACTTTTAACTGGATTAGTCATGGTTCCTCGAAACCTACGATTGATTCCGGTTTCTACCAGTTTGTGGCATCTCTCTCTGTTTTTTTTCACCAGATATGTATTTTTCTCAGAACCTACATCTATCTACGTCGTGAATTTTTTTTTTTTTTGTGCTCACTGCTTTCTGTGTCTCTGCCTTTGTCTATTTCTTTCTCTATCTCTATCTTCCATTGTATCCCCGCCCCCCACCCCTCCCCCCCCCTCTCTCTCTCTCTCTCTCTGTCTCTCTCTGTCTCTCTCTGTCTCTGTCTCTCTCTCTGTCTGTCTGTCTCTCTCTCTCTCTCTCTCTCTCTCTCTCTCTCTCTCTCTCTCTCTCTCTTCCTTGATCTGTAACCTTTATTCTCCTTTATACCTTTAGTGTTGAAGAAGCCAATAGCCATCGTTAAATGTGCGAAACCCATGCACTTTTCATATTTCAGCAAATGTCTCTTGTTCTAATTACTAACAAGTATTGGAATTTGGTCTCATGACGCAGGTAGCCTTGCCTAGGGCGAAGAGAAAGCACAGAACCTCTTTCATATTCTAGTTTCACACTCTCACAAATAGATACAGGGTTTCTGAGATTATCATTTCTAATAGAAACAGACAGGTATACTGTTGCGGTGGAACTCAACAATCTCAGGATCTCACCGGGATAATGGCTTTTATGCTCCTAACAGTTGGATTATTTTCTTCCCTGTACGAATCATGTAAGCATATTTTAAAGCAATTAGAGACGGGTGGGTTTTTTAATTCCGTTTATTTGTTGTTGTTTTTTTTTTTCAGCTGAAGGGTGGATTTTTTTTCTGACACTTTCCAAACATGATGCAGTTTGCCTAATGAGATCTTGTCGTGGCAGAAACGAATAATTAATCTGCCGTAGTTGATAGAAGTGCTTCATCGATTCTACTACCTGGTTCCTTCTAAGGATCTCTACAAACAAAACAAAACAAAAAAAAAACCTTTAAGATGCACCTCTGTTAATTTCACCCAAATTTTACAACAATAGTCAATCGATCACCAATAGCCGGCAGAAATTACAAAATACGCTGAAAGTGAGAATTTACGAAAGATGTCGATGCCTGCTTTAATAGTCGAACTATCTTTTCATAGCGAGTTCAGCATCTGAAAAGCACAGCTTTGTACCACTACACTGCCTCGGCGAAAACGGTTAGCACGAATTTCCACGTTTTCAATTTCAAACACAGTGGAAAACTGTATGAAATCCACTGAATCAATCTCTTCCATCTCTCCGATTTACTTTTTATCCGCCTCATGATTGTAGCCCGCACAAGTCTAATGCTTAAACAGCTTTAAAAGCCCTTACATCTCTCACATTGATCCGCTGCTGCCGGGCGGTGACAGATAACCAATCCATGGACACTCCACCAGGTCAGCCATCGCTCAGCAGATAATCGAAAAGTGATTAACCCCATCCTCACACCCCCCCCCCCCAAAAAAAAAAAAAAAAAAAAACCCGCCCTTCCCTCTATCCGTCTCGCAGCGCCAGTCTTGAACACAAACTTGTTTCCCATTAATTTTTCTCTGCAGGACATCTTTTTTTCAGCGAGTTGATCCCCAATACTCGATAGTCCGCATCGTTAGCTGGTAAAGATATTATTATTATTATTATTATTATTATTATTATTATTATTATTATTATTATTATTATTATTATTATTATTATTATTATTTCATTATAAAATTTTAAGGTTGTTTTACATGATCGAATGAGGCAAGACAACATTGAATAAAAAAATTCGAATACTTCTCCCAAAATAGTTTGGCTGTAGGAAATTCCTATCTAGTACCCGAGCTACAGTCCATACTTGCAAGTGATGAAATTGTTGTTAAATAAACAATCGTCCCCAATCTATGTTCTGTGTCCAAATGTTTGGATTTCCAGATATCAAGTTTGATTCTCTATGTGTTTTTCATTCCAAGATATCACTCCAAGCGGTGACCTCTGCTGCCTTTCTCTCTATCTCATCTCTTCTGGGATTTAATTTTCCCCTAATGCTCTCTCACTCTCTCATTACAACCTCTTTTCCTTTAGCTCACAAAAATAGGTAACTCTGATATCGAGGGTCCTTATTTAACCTAACGCTGTGCTTGAAAGCGGATTTTGAGATAAATCTGACAAGGGTGGGCAATATCATCATTATCATCATCATCATCATCATCATCATCATCATCATCATCATCATCATCATCATCATCATCATCATCATCATCATCTTCTTCTCCTCCTCCTCCTCCTCCTCCTCCTCCTCCTCCTTCTTCTTCTTCTTCTTCTTCTTCTTCTTCTTCTTCTTCTTCTTCTTCTTCTTCTTCTTCTTCTTCTTCTTCTTCTTCTTCTTCTTCTTCTTCTTCTTCTTCTTCTTCTTCTTCTTCTTCTTCTTCTTCTTCTTCTTCTTCTTCTTCTTCTGCTTCTTCTTCTTCTTCTTCTTCTTCTTCTTCTTCTTCTTCTTCTTCTTCTTCTTCTTCTTCTTCTTCTTCTTCTTCTTCTTCTTCTTCTTCTTCTTCTTCGTCTTCTTCTTCTTTTACTTCAGCTACTACGTTTTCAGTCCCTCTTTCCTTTCCACTTCATATACCTTTTCTCTCTTACACTTTCTTTCTATCTCTATTTTATGCATGTTTCTCTCTGTCTTTAACTCTCTTATTTTCTGTTTTTCTCTTCTCCTTTCTCCTCCCCCTCACTTGAGTTGTCTCTTTTTGCTTCTCTACCACGAAAGAGGAAATCTCCCGGGATGAGGGTTTTCTCCATCAAGTTCTCGGTCTGGAGCAAGTAGTTAAATCCTAACTACCACTAAATGCTGTCTGACGACCCAGCTTGTTTACCTAGCCTTTTTTAAGTCTTGCTGAGCAATTCGATCAACGGCTTTGGATGCTATGGGCTCTCCTCAGAGACTGGATAGGGAGGTAAAACTTTCAGATAACACAGAGAGAGAGAGAGAGAGAGAGAGAGAGAGAGAGAGAGAGAGAGAGAGAGAGATAAAGAGAGAGAGGGGAATGAAGGGAGAGGAGGGGAGGGAGCTTGGGAGGTTTCATTGAGACATGGCGAAGGACTTAGATTTTTTGAAGCAATAATATAAATTGTTACGTATTTTGCCTGAGGTATATGAAGTGAGCTGTGACACGCGAAACCTCAAAATTAATTGATTGTTGTATGCTTTTTTTTTTTTTTTTTTTTTTTGTTTTGGTTTTGGTTTTGGTTTTTCTCGGTTTCCATCTTTCCCGCGACAAACTTGGATACTTTCAACAAACTGTGAAATATTCCTGACGCTTTCCTTTATGAATCTGTTCATTGATTGTTGCCGGTTTTCTTCATCTCCATTTCCCACTTTATAATCATCTTTTATTCCTGTTAGCTTCAGCAAATGTGCGACATCCCTATATTTACTATTCTGTCCTCCATGTCTCCAGCTGCTGTCCTTAGACTCAACCCAGTCACCTTCTCCTTCTCCTTAGGTCTTTCATTTTGATTTCCTCTTCTTTCATATCTTCGTCACTGTAGTTTAGCCTCACATGCCATATTTCATCTTGTAGGCAATTTACCCTAAGTTTTATATAAAGATCAAAAGAAATAAGGGTAAAGAGAAAATCAAATAGCTTTATATT
>JAWDGP010001628.1:1412500-1430000 GCA_033675545.1 Elysia crispata | reverse complement strand
CCCTCTCTTTCCCTCTCTTTCTTCTACTCTCGTCTCTTCTTCAACTGCATTCTCTCTTTTTCTCTCTATCTTTCGCCGTTCTGTCTCTCATTTCTCTTTTTTCCCTCTTAATTTTCCTCTCTTAGTTATGTATAATTGGGATTGTTTAAATTTTTTTTTAATCTACCTCTTACCTCGGTTTCTTGGTAATAGTAAAAGGTGTGTGCGTGGGGGGGATGCGGTGAAGGTGAAATAGAGACACAAAGACTCTCGGACATGCATAAGGGCAGACAGGCAGTTAAACAGAAAAAAAGAGAAAAAACAACAACAACAAAAAAAACAGCCTGGCTTTTATCAAAACAGAGCGCGCGTCAGACAGATATCAGAAAATACGAAAAGCTATAGACACTTTTTGGTAAAGCACATACGATGGCGAGAATGTAACGATGTTTGCCCAGACTGAAGCCGCGGCCGAGTAGCCTGAGAGTTTACTTTCATATCCACGATATTCTGAGACTGAGCCTTTCATCTCACTGAATGCGGTACCAGCGAGCAGCAGCGATGCAATATTTAAGGTATGAAAGATTACGAAATCGAAGTGGTAAAATGTATGTTCGATTCACTAGTATTGTTTACTCAACTTTCACTGCTAAGACCATAAGCCATTTAAGCTGTTGGATACATGCTGTGTTATGATCATCTCACCAGCATATCTTCGTTATCATTTATTTCACATGAAAACAGACTAAAAAACACGAATCGGATTAATGTACCGTAGAAGGTTTGGCGCTATTGGCTGTGTTTACATGCTAGCTGAAAATCATTTTTATTTATTTTTTTTTAATTACGTCACTGGTGTTTTAATTATATCCTTACATTTCCCCTCTTTTCCTTCCAACTTTTTACACAAAAAAAAAGCAACAAAAAAAATTAACTATAAAGATCGGATAGCAGCACGCGCGTGCCTGGACAAAACCAGCATGGATAAAAGACACCGAATCTGTTTCCTGTTGTTGCTGACCATTGTCCAGTGTCCTGAGTTTGACTGTCTGGTAGATCTGACTGGGCCTTAGTAGATAACTACGCCATATCAGTTGAGCCGTTGGCTCTGCTGATTGTTTCTAACCATTTATCTTCCGGTAAAATGTGCTTACTTTTTTAATCTCTCTTCACCATCAGTCTTGGTATTTTCGTTTATGTGTTTGTTGACTTTTTATTCTCTCTACTCTCTCACCTATGATTATTTTTTATTTAAAAAAAAAATGTTTTGTTTCCCCTATCTTTTATTCTTTTACATGCATCTCGGTGTCAATCTTTTTCCTTCTGTTTTTCAAAATTGTTGTCTCTTCATTTATTTCTCTATTGCTCATGTTGTAATTAGAACTATATCTTGGGAAGGTTTCGCTGACTTTATTTCTCCCCCCCCCCCTCCTCTCTCTCTCTCTCTCTCTCTCTCTCTCTCTCTCTCTCTCTCTCTCTCTCTCTCTTCATTTCTCCTCCTTTTCTTTCTCAATCTCCCTCTATCGCTCTCCCTTCACGTCTCCTTCCTCTCTTCCCCAATTTATCTCTCTCTCTATCTCTGTCTGTCTGTCTGTCTGCCTGTCTGTCTGTCTGTCTGTCTGTCTGTCTGTCTCTCTCTCTCTCTCTCTCTCTCTCTCTCTCTCTCTCTCTTTCTCTATCTCTACATATTCTGTCTATCTACCCATTTTTCGTTTGTCCTCGTTTATTATTTTCCTATTTATTCCCTCAAATTAAAAAAAAAATTTTTTTTCAGCATTCTCCTCCAATCTGTAACGTTGTTTGTTAAGTTAAGTTTCCTGCCCCAAGATCGACCCACTCCACTTTTTGCCCGACATGCTATCACTCTCTTGATTTTTCCGTCTTTTCTCTCTTTCTCGGGCACGTTTTTTTTTCGAATTGTTATGAAGATAAATCTCTCAGAAGTCTTGTTTATTGTCTTTATGCTTGAATATCATTTCCTGCCAGCCTAAACGATTGAGATAACAGCATTGAATACATAAACACAGAAACCATCTTCAAAGATAACAGCCTAGAATGTATAAACACAGGGAAACTTTATAACTGCTGATGTGGTCATTAATGTATACATGGAGATCATGCACACATTGCCAGTTCTTTATTTTTACCAAACGTGTCGAGATGAATTCTCCGAGGTGATGATGTGTATTATGTATAGGTCATAATCTTAGTTTAAAAATGTGCAGAGTCTTTCTTAACGTGCCAGAGAACTCAGTCTGTAGAGGTTTGGATTGAAAGTAAAGAGATTCCGCATGAGATAAAAGGCCAGTCCTAATTACCCACCGGGAGAAAACATCGAGAAGCCGAAGGGGCGAAAATATATCGATATGATCGTTAAAAAGTCTTCATTCAAGCAATGTTCGTTTTGAAACAAAAACAAAAAACAAAAAAATGTGCTGTCTTGATGTGAGGAAGATGAATTAACCATCTTTGTGCATCAATAAGCTTTGTAAAATGTGCGCCCGCTAAGTTGTAGTATTTACTCGTAGCTTAATGCAGTCCTTATTTGGAACTGTGAAAAACACTCAGAGGACCTTATGCAGTGTAAAACTTTCGCCTGTACTATGAGGCAGTGGAATCATTAACTTAAATGAAGAGGCAGCGTTTCCCCACTTCTTCGTTTATTCATATAATTAAATTTTCCTTTGTTTAGCATAATAGTCCATGAGCATCATTTCTCGCCCCACAGCCTGACTTCGGATGCTGAAAGCTTCAGAGCACAATATCAATATGGTTTGAGTTATCGGTCAACGAAGCGACAAATTATCAAATTTTACTCGTTACAGTTTGGGAAACAAAAAAACAAACAAAAAACTGTGAATGTCAGGGTTTTCAGATCACTTGAAAATAAAATCAATGCGATTTTTAGATTAGTAAGTGAAAATAGTTCTGGAAATCCACAAAGAGTAAAGTTCCAGGACTGTAACCGTTTCAAGGCGAGGAAACATGCCAGAGGTCAGTGTTGACAGGTGAGCCTTATGTCTGGCCAGTGTCACTGGACAGTTACGGCGGACTGTGGTCATCTGATCCAAACATTGGGTAAGGTGTGTGGCGATATTACCTCAGTGCTGGGCACTTGTCTAACTCCCTCGAGAAAGCTCGGGCACTGATGTCTCCCATACTCCTCACCTGTCTGCCAGCCTCTCTTGCACTCCCCCGTCTCATTCTCTCTCTCTCTGTCTCTCTCCTTCTCTCTCTCTCTCTCTCTCTCTCTCTCTCTCTCTCTCTCTCTCTCTCTCTCTCTCTCTCTCTCTCTCTCTCTCTCTCTCTCTCTCTCTCTCTCTCTCTCTCTCTCTCTCTTGCTCGCTCGCTCTCTATTGATCTATCTTTCTCTTTCTCACTAGATACTTCCATATTCCCATATTTTACTACCTCCCTCTCCTTCTATGTTTTCATATATTGGTCTCTCTATCAACGCTTTGTTGACATATTATCCATCATTCAGTTTGTCTATGCATGTACGTATGTATGTAATTATGACTGTGTGTATTGTATCTATCTATTAATGAATCGATCTATCTTCTCATATTTACATTTGTCACTCTGCAAAATCCATTTCATATAATTATCCATCTTTCTATTTTCTTCTTTTTACTTTTGTGCCTATTTGTTTATCCGTGTCCAGTTATTTGTCCTTGTTTGGATCTTCTGCCTTCGTTTTTTGGATCTTCTGCCTTCGTTATTTCTCTGTCTATATCAAGCTTTACTTATTTGTCTACCTGTGATGCAGACTTAACTCACCAACTTCTCTAAAAAGAGAACTCTAGATATAATTTATTCCTCTCTGTCTCTCTCGATCAGAATTTTATCAGTCTTTCTCTCTTGCTTATCACGCATAAAGAGCCATATTTCGCTCACTTTAAGCATCTCCCAATCTAGTCCAGACTTCACATATTGAGGTTCTTCCCTGACCTCCGACATCACCAATATCCCGCTGTGGAGTGGGAAATAACGGGCTTCTTCCACCGTCCCCTGGCCACACTACTGCTGAGTGCCTGGTGGATTCTCAAGCAGCCAATATCCCCAACATGAGAGGCCGTCCATGTTTACCTCCGATAAAAGGGGAGGGATCGTGATGTTCCTCAGAGAGGACGTACACCATGATTCTTAAGATGAAAATTTTGGGGAAGGGTGGGCAAGTATATTTGGTAGTAACCCTGATATCGATTATTCTAGATTCGCCTTTAGTGCTGGTCATTGCCTGATGTTGCATCAGAATATACATGTACCTATAACACTTACTGTAAGGCTGGGGCTCCATAGAGCTTCACGCTTCCCGCTTCCCACTTCCCGCTTCCCGCTTCACGCCTCACGCTTCACGTCGCTATGTGCCACTGACAGTCATATCACGTGTTCACAACAGACGCCATTTGTAAAGAAAATCACAAGACAATGGACACTTCAGATGATGAACGTTTAATTCTGCTGTTTATACTAAAGAAAAGGAAACAAAGAAGAAAGAAGAAACGCAGTATATGGTGCCATGAGCATTTTGTGCTACGGGCCACATGTGGAGAATACATTAGAACATTCCGGTCGCTCTTGGACAATCGGGACGAGGCGCTATTCTTCAATTATACAAGGATGACATATGACACATACAAAGAACTTCTGGCATTAGTCCTACCACTGTTACAACCCGTGGGTGCTAATTGGAGGCAACCCATTACAGGCGAAGAAAAGTTAATATTGACCTTGAGGTGAGTTATATACATTTTGATAGCCAGCAATAGCTTGATCCTGGCCGTGGTGGTAATACGGCGGTGTAGGAGTAGGAGTATCCCGATGAATGGACGAGGTGGGTTGTAGGTCGAGATGATAGGTTGAGTAGGATTCGATCGATGAACGTGAAGAATTGGATTTGTACATTGAGGACGATGAGATCTAGATCTAGCAATTGGATTCTTACCACAAATAAAACTCACCTGTTGGCGGTTGAATCTTCTTATCAATGTCTTCCCACGCTTGTTTTCTCTGTTCTTTATTTTTGTAATCCCTGTGGACAGGATTCCACAGGAATATGTGCTCCCGCACCATCTCTATGACATTTTTCTTGTAATCATCCATCCTTCTCAGTTCACGTATCGTCAAAAAAGTGAGCAAGCACACTTTCCCGCTTCTCGTCTCTTCACGCGTGAGGCGGGAAACGTGAGACGGGAAGTCGTATGGGACATATTCGAACAAAATACCTCTCACCATTTTTCAGTTCACGCGGGAGGCGGGAAGTGGGAAGTGGGAAGCGGGAAGCGTGAAGCTCTATGGAGCCCCAGCCTTAGTGCTCTGTTAGGCTTATTTGAAATGGTAGAAATTCTCTGTGCGTAGCGCGTAAAACAATGACTTCATTAACCTTAGACTTGAACCGATAAATGCTTGGCGCCTGATCATTAAGTTGTTGAAGGGTTTGCTTTGACTAACCTTTTCTTGGAAAGAAAAAAAACCCACGGCAATACCACATAAAAGGCTTTGAAAGAGACTTAAGTGTCGTTCAACCACTGGCAACTACTCATGAAATATTTCTAAATCCTTTCACACCCTTCAAGAGAAAACTTTAATACTCTGCCGTTTCATGTGGGATTAGAATTCTGAGTAAATGCCGAGATAAACATGGCAGGTTTTTTTTTTTTTTTTTTTTTTGCGAGTACCCAGGTATTTTTTCATTGCACTCATTTTCAAATGGGCTTGACAAGTTTGCTCAAAAGCTGCTGCACTCCAACATCTATTTCCTGAGTCATGGGGAAACTACTTAAAACATCTTAATTTTTTTTTATATTTTTATATTGCATAAAACTATTACACATTAAGTAAGGAAAGTTGTCAATTTATAGGTGTTGCATTCCTATAAACCTGATAAGGTACGTTGATCAGTTGTTGTTTTTATTTATTGATTGATGGACTGCTATGATTCGTGCGCGTCCATTTATCTCAGGTCTTTTTTTTTTTTTTTTTTTTTTTTTGCACACCAAGCAAAGCAGGAGGAGATGTTTAGGTGGAAAGACCAAGCAATCTTTCTATGATGGGAATGTTTGGATCTTCAACAGAAAGTACTCAAAGATCTTATCGCTGTTGTTCCAGTACGTGACACAAGGTTTTGGGTACAAGTTGTACCTTGTCCAGATCTAGGTTAGTTTGAACCAATCATTTGTGACAAGAGTTCTCATGAGCGGCTCGCTTGTTAGCTAGAACACCTCACCAGGCGGCAGGGTTCACTCACTCGCTCACCCCATTGTACTCACTCTTCGCCCTAGGGCTCGCCTCAACTTGCTGACAGGGACAGATAACTCCATCTGCACCTGGGTCAGGAGATTCAACTCATTCACTTTGAAGTTTTCACCTGTACAGAACTTGTAGTCAACATCATTATTTCCTTGTTCTTGGGTTGTTCTTACGTTCCCAAGGCTTGTTGAAGAATTTTGCGCGAAGTCGAAGGCTTCCCATGAAGTCGAGGATAGTGATTGATAAATAGGCCTGATCGCAGCACCTCATGGCCCTGCCGTGGATCGAACCCGGAACTTCCTATCTCCAGTCCACTAACTACGCTGTCTGACCTTCCTTTGTCTGGCAGAACGTCAAAGTAGCCTCCTGTTTTAAGAAATAAATAAAGAAGTAAAATGTCCTGAGATTTTTTTCTATCGGGTATTTAAAGATCCACCGAGTTCAATGAATATTAGAGGCCTCATTTTTTTTCCCGCGCTTGCCTGTCTGTTAGAGGTCTATTTAATTCTGAAAAGAAAAAGCCTACTATCACCTTGGGAGGCAGCTTGAGACAAGCAACCACTGATTTTGCTGAGGGATCCTCTCACTGGTATCTCATCGCTTCCGGTTGTACTCACTGTGGCCGCACTGTCCAGATCTGTACACCATTCTGCCGATTCGGGCCTTTGTCTTTGAAGTTTACACCTGAGCAGACTCGAAACAGATCTAAGAACTGTAGCTTTGGCAGGAGGCTGGAAAACACAGAGAAACATCTCGCCTTCATTTTTCCAACCCACTTTCCAAGTGCAAGATGCAGTACAATCTTGTGTGACTCGGTTTGTTGGTTTGGTTGGTTGGTTCGTTGATTTTATTGGTTTTTTTTGTTTGTTTTGTTTTTTGCTTGATTTTTTTGTTTTTGTTTTGTTTTTTCAACTCGTGCTTGTTAAAAGTGCCGAATTTACCTTGATCATAACTACAAATAAGTCCCAATTTTGTGCATGTGGGAATTAAATAATGGAAGTTAGATTCTTTTCTGGGGAAAGTATAGCCATTCAAAATATTGAACAGGGTATTTACCCGCGTCAAATCTTACCGTGCTGGTGGTGAAGTTATTACTTAGAAATATCTTTGTATATGTGTGTATGTAGAGTGTGTGAGAAGGCGGATAGAGGGGTTAATCACTTACAGGGCATCTTTTGTAACTCTTTAGAAAAAAATCAAAGACACAACACCTTTGCTTTGCACGCAAAAAGTTACATAAACAGGTTTAATTTTTTTTTAATTGATTTTGATTAAATATGAGCTGATAAGTTAATAAACGGATGATAAACCTTCCACAACAGGGTTATTTCAAGCTTTCTCCTCACATGAAACAAGACTATATTAACAAGAGACTGGGGAGAAAAGACGTAAAACGAATCCACGTTGAGTTATGCGAGAACTCCTTCGACAGTAAAACATTATAGAAGAGGAAGGAATGCGAAAACAAAATATAATGGCTACGAACACAACGACAACAAAAACAAAAACAATAATGACAATAAAAAAAATAACAGAAATAGTAACAGAAACAAGTAGAACAGGAGCAGTTAGAGAGGGAACGCGGAAGGAGGTACATACCCCTCTTCCCCCCCCCCCCTTTTTTTTCCAAGTCAGGTTTAGGCGCTAGTCCTACTGATCTCAAATGAGTCTATTGTGTGACAGTTTTATGCCTTTTCACCGATCATGAAGGAAATGAAAGTAGGTCAAAAATGTTCACAGCTTTGCAAGATTACAGGGCTGCTAGTAATTTGATGCGCCTAGTTCAACTCTACTTTTGGATCGACCCAGTTTGCCCACCTTCCTCTTTCTCTGTCTGTCTGTTTGTCTGTCTGTCTGTCTGTCTGTCTGTCTCTCTCTCTCTCTCTCTCTCTCTCTCTCTCTCTCTCTCTCTCTCTCTCTCTCTCTCTCTCTCTCTCTCTCTCTCTCTCTCTCTCTCCCGTTGTCTACCTCTCTCTCTTCATCTATCTATCTATCTTTATCTCTTTACCCCGTATCTCTCTCTATCTCAATGTATCTAATCTTTCTCTTTCTTCCTATTTTTATCTCTCTCTCTCTCTCTCTCTCTCTCTCTCTCTCTCTCTCTCTCTCTCTCACTCCTCCCTCATCAACACTTCCATTCACTCCCAATTTTCCATGCTATCACCACTGTAATAAGGTGACAACCCTTACTGTTTGTGTACTCTCGTGTGAAGTCGGACACCTATCTTGACCTAATCTCTCATCAGGGAGGGGACACCCGGCCGGCCCCTTCAGGCCTCTTTCACCTGACCTTTCACATCCCCTCGGGTCAAAAAGGTCAGCTGTCTCGTTCTGTGACAAGACTACGTCATAGTGAAAAGCTGGGGGTATTTTATTACAGTTGGAGCATCGTGAAGCATGAGATTGAATTTATCGAGGATGTGTTTTTGATGTAATGGTCGTTAACGACGAATTGTCGGTTATTCCATATATAGAGTGTAACAGAGAGAGAGAAAGAGAGAGAGAGAGAGAGAGAGAGAGAGAGAGAGAGAGAGAGAGAGAGAGAGAGAGTAGAGCAGAGCAGAGCGGAGTCATGTAGAAGTCATTTCAATCCCATTTCATTCCTTGCACTTGTTTGGAATAAAATGTCACTTATCTTCTGAGGTTTCCAGCTACCGATGTCCATGTCGAGCCAAAAAAAAAAAAAGAGTCTCACTTCATCTCTTGTTTTCCTCCTTCCCACCTGTATATTTATTTTCCGCCTCACACCGCCAACCTCTTTATCTATTATGCTTATTGAGTAACTTCAATTCCAGGTCTGAAGATGTTTATATTAAGGGTGAGAATACAAAGAGGAAAGAATTGAAATGGGAATGCGGAGAAATCGTGTAAATTAATAATAATAAAAAAAAAGTCTTCAGTGTGCGAGAAGGTAGGCAAATGAGGTGTAAAGGCGGTAGTGAAATGTGTGTGTGTGTGTATGTAGGTGGAGTATACATAACATACAGTTGAAGAAGAGATACTAAGCAGAACAAATAATTCGTAAAATAACAGGCGAAATGAGCGAGAGATATCAAGAGAGCTGCAAGAATATTTGGACGATTTTGTGGTAGCCAACTCTCCAGGTTTAGTTCACTCTCAACATGAACAAACAGTCGGACTTGGCAAACCGGAAATGAATGATGTATTGGTGGATAAGCTGTTGACCTCAGAACAAACTTTCAACCTTTCCTACTGGATCAAAATGGCGAAGAAAGTGACGGTTCCGGGTCGGAACGTTTTCAAAACCGAGGGTGCCATCAAAATTATAAGAACGAACAGCACCCCTAGTCGCTCTAAGACAGCATTTATCGGATTGTAAAGAATAAGGAACCGAACGTTTTGCAAGAATTGTCGGTACCTCAACCTCTAAAGTGTCGGCGCTACCTCTACGTTTTGAGACTCTTGACGGCATCTCGACGTCGGAAGTATCAAATAAAAAGTTAAGGGTTAAATCCGACCGAAGGATCTAATAATATTATACTTTGGCCGCAGCCATTTTGATTCTTACACAGCCTCTAACAGCTACCAGAGAAAGTAGATATCTAAAGGTGTGTGTGCGTTTTTTTTTTTTCTTTCTTTTCTTTTTTTCTTTAGGGAGGGGGTGGAACTGGGACTACACTTGCATCGACAGTGGTATATAATATAGTATTACATTCCTCACTGTTCTGATCAGCTGATAGCATCATGGTAGACCACAGAGCATGCCAAGCCAAAACAAATATGGTGGCGCCGAGTTGTTCCTTGCTCCTCTCCTCGCATGTCTTCTCTTCCATCCGTTCCACTGCGGCACTGTCTATATATTATATATCATGCTTACTTTCACGTAGACGCTGACTAGAATGAAGATGGTCAGGTCTTCCTATTTTTCTTTACGAAACAAATATTGTGGACCAAGCAGATAACGCCCAATATGACCTGCCTCTATAAGCAATCGTAAGAAGAATTATAATATCCGCTTTCTATAGACAGAACAAGTCAGGAAAAATGGCGATAGCAGTCGTCTGTGTACCCGGGAAGAATGTTAGCGCGCTTATTACATCAGTTAGCACAATATTGTTGGCAAATGCCAGGATTCAACGAACCCGCGACTGGAAGCTAATGGCTGCTAATACAATTTCCACACGCATCTGCCAATTTGGAAAATATCGCTTTCTTTATTCTTCTTTTTTATTTTTTAATTTGTAGCGTTTTTCTGTAAATAGAAGGAAGGCATGAGCTGAATAGGCAGCGGTCTTCCCTTTCTTTTCTGGAGGCACGGCGCGCTAATTAGATCAGCACTGAATCAGCCTGCACAGACGTGTATTGTGATACACCCTGTGGTTTCCTTTTCTAATTGGCAGGATAAACCTCACACCTGCTGTACCTGCATCCAACACAATAGTGGCCGTCAGGGTGAGGTATTGGGGGATGGGGGGATGCAGGTAGATAGAAAGATAAACAGATAAATAGGTAGATAAATAGGCAGGTAGGTAGATAAATAGAAATATAAATTGATAGGTAGATAGATGTATGGATAGATTGGTAGGTACGATAGAAATAGAAGGGAAAATTGGACAAAAGATATAAATGAAAAGGTACTGAAAGACAGAAGTGTAGCTTGCACAAAACAGACGATGAAAGAGGAAAGGAAAGAGGATGAGAAAGATGAAGAAAGAGATGTGGACAGCAACGGAGGTGGAAAGAGAAAGAGAGTGTGTGTGTGTGTGTGTGTGTGAGACAGAGAAAAAAAAAGTGGATGAGGAGAGAGGGAGAGGGAGAGTTAAAAACAGCGGGATAGGGGGAGAGAAGGAGTGAGTGAGAGAGAGAGAGAGAGAGAGAGAGAGAGAGAGAGAGAGAGAGAGAGAGAGAGAGAGAGAGAGACATGAAAACAGAGAGAGGAGATAGATGGGTAGATTGAATGATTTAGAGACAAAGCAAGCTAAATTCTCTCTCTGCTGGCAATTACCTAAGTTATTTTTGTTATTAAGATAGGCCGTCATTTACGGTTGCTTTCACTTTCCAAGTTAATTTTTTCGTCATGAGTCAAGGTGTTTCTAGGAAATCATTCCATTTTTTTCAAAACTTTACATATACATAGCATTAATCTACAGCTGAAAATACCTCGAAATTTTTGTTTTTCTCCATTCACATTCTTTCTCAACCTATCCATAATTTTTATTTCAATCTATGTCTCTGTCTATCTATCTGCCTGCCTGATTGTCTGTCTGTTGTCTGTCTATGTCTCTCTCTCTCTCTCTCTCTCTCTCTCTCTCTCTCTCTCTCTCTCTCTCTCTCCCTCTCTCTTTCTCTCTCTCTCTCTCTCTCTTCCTCCTCCTCCTCCTTTCTCTCATTCATTCACCCATACAAATATTGTTTCTCGCCTCTTTTCTCATGCTATTTCCGTACTTCTCTTCCTTATCTGTCTATTTAGTCTCTCTCTCTCTCTCTCTCTCTCTCTCTCTCTCTCTCTCTCTCTCTCTCTCTCTCTCTCTCTCTCTCTTCTCTCTAAGAGAATATCTATTTATCTATAGAATTTATTTATCTGTATATTTCTTCCATTTTTTCTTTTGATATTTTGTTTTCATATTATCAAACATAACAGAAAGTTACACATCTTGTCTGAGTTGCCTTCAACTTAGTCTCATGCGTTACTTCCTAGTTGAGATTAAAATTTTGTTGAGTACAAGCATACGTTTTCTTCCACAGAAAGTGCAGTTTATTGATGCCTACTGAAATCTTTATTATTTATAAAATTTACTTCATTATAGATTTTAAACTTTGCTCTTAGATTTTGCTTGGCTTTCTGAGCCATGAAAATTTATGAAAGACAATACATTAATGTATGGGCAATATTCTTAACTACAGACCCAGTATGAGTCTGTAATAGTTATTCTGTCATATTGAATTATTGTGTGTTCATATATGGCTAGATTTGCTTATGTTTTTTTTTTCATTTGTTTTTATTTTTTGCTGAGGGGTCATTCTTTTCATGCTATTTGTTCATAACTATTTATTTTTTGTTCCACTGTTGTTTGTGAGTAGATGCTTATTTTCCTGAGGGCATTAGCTGTGCCATAATTATGTATTTAGCCTCTGAGAACTGATGTCAAGCTGGGGAGCGTACCGCAAAATATCTCCTCTTTTCTTATCGATGTTCCTTCTTTGTCTTTGATTTTCTATATCGCGCAAGCAGAATTTGGATAAAATGGAACCCAAAGAAAATGGAGAAACCTTGAGCCTAAACATCATTTTTACACAGATTTTGTTGTGCAGCTCTTTACATCAGAGGTCTTCGCCTCTGACACTGATCGCCTTAATCTGGTTGAAAGTTTGATAGCCCCAGTATTTCATACGGGTTTGACTTCTGTCTTGGTACAGCCCAGGTATCCCTCCCCTGCAGGCTCAAGACCATCGAGTTTAATTAATTAGAACTGTCCTGGCCTTCTGGACATAACTCAAAGATACCGTGGGTCTGCGCGAGGTGGCTCTGTTATATTTGTAGCAGAAAGCTGAATTTTGCCTTCTGTTGAGATGAATGAAAACCACCAGGACGGACTTGATCTCTGACGTCATGCTCAAAGTAAGGTTGTTGGCCGCAGGCTACCTAGGTCTCTCCAAACATGCCTTATCACATGGATCACAGTCAGAGCTGGTGGTTGTGGCTGGTCAGTCGGGGGATCTTGCTCGTGCCAGACGAGTCTAGCACCTGGGAGGTCCCTGAAGATTTACATAGTTAGATTTATCATATTATATCTCGATGGTAGAGAGAGAGGGGGGAGGGAGAGACAGACAGACAGACAGATAGACAGAAAGTCAGACGGAGTGACAGAGAGGGAGAAAGAAGGATAGATAGATAGATAGAGAGAGAGAGAGAGGAGAGATAGAGAGAGAGAGAGAGAGAGAGAGAGAGAGAGAGAGAGAGAGATCCAAATAGAAAAGCAAAAACACCACACTTGGAGAACAACTTGGTAATTATAAAGGATCCAAAAAGGACGCGTGTGTGTCTGTAAATAGTGTGAAACAAGGTCTAAAAAGAGACAGGCACAGAACTTAATAACACAATCTGATGAAGCCACAATAAATGCGAAACGTTTATATGTTAAATCTATACTTGTGTTGTTTCTTTTTTTAGTCCCGTAGTTATAAAGTTGGGTGCCTGTCTCTTTTTAGACGTAGAGAGAGAGAGAGAGAGAGAGAGAGAGAGAGAGAGAGAGAGAGAGAGAGAGAGAGAGAGAGAGAGAGAGAGAGAGAGAGAGAGAGAGAGAGAGAGCGCAGTGGTTTCGTCCATTGATCTTTTTTCAACTTTAATTGGAATTTGGAAGAATAATTACTGTTACACTAAAATGCTGAAGAGGGTAAAGAAATTAAAGCTGCAAAGAAGTTTTAAACTTTTGGTTTAGGCAACATCTAATTAAACATAGATCTAATTTGAAAACAAGCCTTGGTTGACGAGCGCAAAACAAGCGTTATTCTCACGTATTCCGGTAAATATAAGCTTAGGTCAAGAGAATGAATACATGTATGGAAGAGATGAGCGTCCAAACCAGGCACAGCACGGATAACATTTATATATCGCTATCAACTCAAATCGTTCGAGACAGCCGCCACAGTATCGCCCAATGACGCCCATTGTCCCACCGTGATGATCTCCGTTCTTTTCTCCGATACTCTAAGACGATAGAACAAGCGACGCAGTCTGATTTCCAGTCAAGTTAGGATCTGTGGTGCTAATACCTGAAATAGCACCAGGATGATAATTTCGACCTAGATCTCCAAGGATCTGGACAGGGCGCAACAGGTGTTCTCGCACAATGACATAATGAGGTCAACTGAAAACAAGAGTCCGAGATGGGAGAATCTGATGACCTCTCTCTCTCTCTCTCTCTCTCTCTCTCTCTCTCTCTCTCTCTCTCTCTCTCTCTCTCTCTCTCTCTCTCTCTCTCTCTCTCTCTCTCTCTCTTGTTTGCCAAGTCGGAAAGTGATGTCAATCTTCAATATATCGAAGTCTTTGTTTGTAGGTTCATCATAAACAGCATCATATTGTAGAGCTGCCGTGAGTGGGCTCGGTCACTTGGATTACCAGTGGGATAAGTTATGCTTCTCATCTTCCCAGGCCTGCCATGTCTGATTTGAGATAGCAGCAATACATAAAGGAAATGGAAGATTTATTCCTGTTTCGATAAGGCGATATCAAACAAGCGATCAGTCAGCTCTAAATTGTCCACCATCTCCGGATTCTCCCACTCAGGTTCTTTATAACACCGTCTTTCTCTGCTCTAGGCTCTGTGTAGAAATAGCCTCAGATCGGATTCTGGCTAATTGGATCTTGCATCAGTGCGACAGCATTACTGACGCTACACGATGCCCGTTATTGATCTGCCAAATTGCGGGCCTGTGAAGAATGTGAATGATGTGCTTGTACGCGCTTCGCATAGTCGAAAATATCAAAGCGACAATAGGGACCCATTTGAGATTGTGAGTTCAGAAAAAGCTCTTAATTTTACCTATACTCCTGTCCTCATAAGTCACGAATAGATTGCAGTAGAGAAGTAAGATGTTTAAATAGCCGTTTTTAGAATGTAGAAACTGATTTTTTAAAAATAAATAGCTTATTTTTCATCTCATAGAGCGAAAAGTACACGATTGCTTTGTCTTAAATTCACATTTGAACAAATTTCGATGGGGTTCGGGGGTTACTTGTGTGTCTGATTGCTATCCGTATAGTTGGGGAGGATCAAAGCCTTTAAAAACTGAAAGCACGAATAAAGCTTGATCAGACTTCATATATATAGAAAGATAGACAGAGCAGGAAAAAAAAATTAGGGAGGAAGAGGAAGAGAAAGAGATACATTCCCACTACAAATAGGCAAAGATTCATCTTTCTTCTTCGTCCCACTCACTTTCTCTCTCTCTCTCTCTCTCTCTCTCTCTCTCTCTCTCTCTCTCTCTCTCTCTCTCTCTCTCTCTCTCTCTCTCTCTCTCTCTCTCTCCCTACCTCTCTAGTTTTGTTTCCACGATATATTTTTTGTTTTATTTTTTTTTGTGTGTGTTGTTTTCCTTTGCATTTCCTTCGCATCCATTAATAAAATTGGGGAGAAACAAGCAGCTTTCTCAGTCAATATTGTCCAGGTGTAAGATGCTTCATCTGTTTGCCCGATAGACACAACACATGTAGGACTGACACGCGGTATTAACTGGCGCGTATGTAGTCAGGCCCTCAAGCTGATTGGCACTTGATTGGCATGGAAATGAAGAGAAAGAGAAAGAGATAAACAAACAGATAGACGGATGGACATAGAAACAGGAAATACAGACAAAGACAGAGGCAAAGAGATAGAGACAGAGGCACACACGGAGAGAGAGAGAGAGAGAGAGAGAGAGAGAGAGAGAGAGACAGACAGACAGACAGACAGACAGACAGTCAAAGAGACAAATTAGAGTGGACGGTGTCGTTTTCCTCCTCTCTCGTTTTCTGCCCTCCCCTATTTCCTCATGATAGGAGCGTCTCACAGTGAAATACAAGGACGGACGTGAATCCACGGAGAACTTGACAGAGACAGACAGGAAAAAAAACAAATTCTCAATTTTGCTTGTTTTGTTGCACTGAAGGATGTTAAATCTGTAGTTGTGATATTTCTTTTCTGTCCCGTAGTTATAAAGTTGTGGGCCTATTTCCTTTTAGACCCTATTTGTTAAATCTATAGTTGTGTTATTTCTTTTTTATTCCGAAATTATAAAGTTGGGTGCCTATTTCCTTTTAGACCTTGTATGTTAAATCTGTAGTTGTGTTATTTTTTTTTTGTCCCGTAGTTATAAAGTTGGGTGCTAGTATTTCCTTTTAGATCGTCTGCATAACAGCGAAATATGTTGATCCTGTATCCTTTAAACTCGGCCTTCAAAAATGAGTTCGCTGTAACAAGCGTTTGAGACTCTAACTAAGGACATTTTGCGATAGAAACCATAAATAATTATGCAACAAAATCAGAGTAATAACTTTTTTGCTGCAACAGACATGGCGTAAGACAAGAGTAACCTTACACCAGAAACAATGGTGTGGTACCTAAGATGTGACACCGTACTAAGATGGCTTGCCATTAACCTAATGAACCGTGACGAGCCTCACCACGCCTGGCTGCACACTGGCTAGACTGTGGTGGTGTCCCATCTGTCAGGCTCGCTGGTCAACAGCTGGCAGAATCTGGTCAAGTCTTGACTTGTAGGTGGAGACATTGCGCGAAAGAGAGAGAGAGAGAGAGAGAGAGAGAGAGAGAGAGAGAGAGAGAGAGAGAGAGAGAGAGAGAGAGAGAGAGAGAAATGATGATGATGATGATGATGATGATAAAAACAGTCAGACACAGGAAAAGCAAGAAAGAAATATCTGTGTAAAACAGGAGGAGAAGGAAGGGAATAAAAAAAATGATAGGCAGAGGGAAAACATGGAGATAAAAAGAGATGGTTTATTCGTTTTAATTTCTAAGAATAAACAAAAATCATGCATGGATCTCTTCGATCATATTTTGTTAAGGCTGTCTCTCCCTCGCTGCCTCTCTCTGTCTCTATCCCTGTTTCTGTTTCTGTTTGCCTGTCTGTCTCCTCTCTCTCTCTCTCTCTCTCTCTCTCTCTCTCTCTCTCACACACACACACACACACACTCTTCCCTTTTTCCTTATATTTGTATGTAATGTGAAAACGTTATATGTATAAGAAACTTTAAAACACTACAATTATAATTTTGTAGAATGCTTTAAAAATTGAACTGTTAAAGACGCTAAACCTGACCAAACATTATATTAAACGCTAACGGTATCCAGAGACATCTTTCTGTTCGAAATATTTGTGTAAGTTTCTTTTCATAATTTGTCAAAATCATAAAACTGTTTTGGTCATGTCAAAACTTGGGTCTCATCCATAACTGAGTCCTTTCCCTATCAGCATGGCGTGAGACACACAAAACAAGTGGAAATATCTTACAAATCAAGTGAAAACGTCCTAATGTGAATGGAACAAAATTTCAAATTCAAAGGTTTCTGGCTCCCGTCGTCTTGCCTGAATTACTTTAGACTCAAATTCCCAGCTTTTTAAAAACAGAAATTACTATTGGTCTGCTTCGAGCTTCCACCTATTAGTGAGAGTTCATGTTAAGAAGTCGTTAACAAATTCTTCTTTAACAGTCTTTAAATCTTTGAGGTTGTAACTAGAAGGAGCCCAAAAGTAAAAAAAAAAATTAACTTAAAAGATTTGGCAATACCTACTTGGAATAACTTTTATG
>JAWDGP010001628.1:1377500-1402500 GCA_033675545.1 Elysia crispata | reverse complement strand
ATTACAAGAGCTGGTCGTGGAGTAGCTAGCGAGACCCCCCTTTCAATCAGGCTCTCATACCAACTGGAAATATTCTCGCTTCCAAGCGGATCAGGATGAAATAGACACTTGGTGTTAAGTGTTATGTAACCAGATAGAGAATCTAGCTTCTACACGACTAGTGGTTACTTGCGTTCTTTTACGGACCTCGTCGTTGAACCGGAAAAAACTGCTTAGTGTCACTGCGTCTTTTTGAGTTGGATGGAAAACTGTTTTGTTCTTTTATTTTAAAGAATCGTGAGTTTACATTAATATAGATGTCATTGTGAGATAATTCGTCAGAAAATTTCAATTTCAAAATAACCTTATTTCCCCCCCCCCCTCTCTCTCTCTCTCTCTCTCTCTCTCTGTGTCTCTTTCTCTCGCTCTCTCTCTCTCTTTATATATATATATATATATATTTATATATACAATATCACTGTTATTTTTTTCCATTTATTGAACAATTATTAGATTTAACATAAAGCACTTCAGGAGAACACTATAACTGTTAACAATGTATAAATTTCTATGAGAATAGAGCTGTGAATGAAGTCTACTGAAAGAGATTTTATATTGTGGATTACTCATTACTCCCTCCAGAAGTCAGTGTATGATACATTTAATGATACATTTTTATCATGAAACTAGTCTGAAATGGTTCATGTGCAATATAAAATATGTGCTTGTGATTTGAAGATTCATTAAATTTTTGGAATACTTAAACGGGTGAAGACAAGAAAAGTCTTCTGGATAAAACAGTTGTCACTCTCTTGGAACTTCAGGACAATTTATAGTAACAGGATTACTCTTGTGCTCACTTTCAGCCTTGACTCCTGACGTTGGGATTACCTCGGCTCCTTCATCATGTGAGTATTTTATTCTTGGAGGTCTGCTAACCCTAACTACTGTACAATTCTAATGTTAAACTGAAAATCGGTGGTGGTTGACGATTTTGTACTATTTACAACAGATAAAATAGTATTGGAGAGCTCAAAGCTAGCTAAGAGAGTTTCAGATAAATATCAATAATCTGCCTTGCCCGTGGTGCCGTCAGATGATAGAAGGTACATGATTGTAGTGCATGAATAAAGTCCATATCCTAAGCTTGCGACAAAGTTGGAAGCGAGATAAGAATAGTAAAGCTAACAAGTCAGTGATAAATAGTTTGTTCCGGAATATTTTTTTTTCCTCTGTTTATACCCTTTCGGTCGAATTTCATTTGATTGGCATATTTTCCCCCCTCTTATCCTGGACTTTCAATTTAGGTTCTTTTGAGTATTTAAGATATCATAAGTTTTTGCTCTTCATAGCGCAGAGACAAAGTCAGGCATATTATATATTGATCTTACCGATTACTAGCACGAGTTGTCTTCTTAATATGATTGTACATGTTATGCCTGGTGCAATTGTGCAAATAAGTTGTTGCCTTGATCCCCACAATCCTTATACTTTATGAGGGTTGCGGACTGAAACCCAGAAAATAGCGGGATGGAGTCTTGAAGAAGATGACAATCACGGCTGTTCATTAGAGGAAGGATTTCTTCTCATCCAAGTTTTTACTAGCAATTGTCTTTACCGGTATTAACATTAATTAGTTAAGACTTCATCTACAGACAAATGATTATAAGGCGCCAGATTTGAGACTAGGAACACAAGAATTCGAACCGTGACCAGAGACAGAAATAGCGGTTTTTCATTCTCCGTTTTTTTTCTCACTCGACCGAAATGAATGTTTGATGGCTCTGCATGAGACTCAGATCTTTAAGTTTGCAGACTAAGATCTGTCGACGGTTTTACTGTAAGAGTAGAGAGTTTGTTTTACTTATATGCATCATGACCATGAGAACTTTTCAATCATAAAGTCAGAGTAGCGCATTAAAAAAATTCTCAATGTTATTTTTACAATTTCATTTGTGGTAACTTCCCTTGCTAGCTCTATTAATGAGGCGAAAATTTCTTTCCCTGACTTGAACGTCTCTCCTCGACGTGTCACGTGCACTCTCTGAAATAAAGCGACGCAGTAAGCAAAACTATTGTCAATACTTCTTTCAAACAAAATTAAAAAAAAAAAATACAAGAATTTATACCTTTAAAGTATGAGCTCTTAAGGCTTGAGGAATTTTGACAAAGTTTGTCTTTTTTTTTAAGTAAAAAAGAAAAGTCACCAGAGCTCTGCTATAACAAATTAAGATCTATGTAAGAAAGAAAAGTCACCAGAGCTCTGCTATAACAATTTAAGATCTATGTAAGAAAGAACACAACTCCGAAGCAGATGGTCCACCATCAAGAGGTAGAAGCGCATTATATTATTTCATTATTTTGAACCGTTTAGGTGTGCTAAACATGCGTGTAAAGCTGTCCCATCATAAATTGTGCTGTGGTCCAGGTGGGAAACCTTAGTTCAGAGACATAAACATTAATGCCGAGGCTATAAACAACCTATAAACCAGCCGACCACGGCGCCCTGCTGGGCTCAGATGATCTAGTAGGTGTTCCATACTCTTCACGCCACGCTAGCAAGAAAGCAAAATAGCGAAAATCGAAACATCATACATTATTTTATCGATCCAGATTGAGTCACCGATTTTACTCCAAGTCGTCATAACTCTAGATGATAAACACACTATTGACCCGTTAGAACTCACCTACAACGGATTTGTTTTCTGTTGGGCGTCAACTTGGACGAGCAGTTTTCCCCTCTCTTCTGTGAAGAAAAAGAAATGCGCCATTTTGAAACTTTGCTTTGGCTCAAGTACTCCGTTTCCTTTCTTTATGAAGCAATGTATGACCAAATCATACCATGATTCGATCTGGAATGGATTATGACATGCATGGACTGTACCTCGGTGAGTTTTTAAAAAAAAATTGCTTGATATAATTCCCAATGTAGAGGTACCTAAAGATATAGTTTGAAATAATTCTTGTTCTATACAGTGAGTTCTTGCACCTATATACTGTATATGGCGAAGCGGACAGGTAAAAATACTACTTTACAGCGTTGTTGTTGTTTTTTTTTTACTTTGACTTGAAGAATTGTGTTGATGTATCTGTAGAAATGCGGTTTATTTCAAGACTTAACTATCGGGGACTTGATGCGTGAACATAGATGAAAACCCAATATAATGCAAACATTATTGAAAAAAGAGTTTCAGTAAAATGATCCCCAACTATTCTTTGGGTTATCGATCTCGATCCGCTATCACGAGCCGTTTCAACATAGGTGAAAGGAATGCGATGCTTCTTTTATTTGTTAAAACATGGGGAGACGTTATTTTAGAATTCGAATGAGACTTTTACTTTACCTTTCCCCATAGACTGGTATTACGAAGATACAGACTTGATATATAGTTGAACTACATCATTTTTATTGGAAAGATAGAAGAAGCAACTACTTACCTTGATCTTATATTACAAATATGATGAAAGGCATGTCAACACTAAAACATAGATACGATATACACAAGGGAAAAATAGCAATGACGAAAGAATAACAAGAGCCACTCTCTGTTTCGCATTCTGTCTCATCAACAATAGCCAGTGCAGCTTCCACTGGTCCGCGTCTATCATTGTTTTACTGTCTCTGGCCGTGACTCTGCTATTAGTGTCGGTAGTCGCGATTACCCTTGTCTTTTTGTTTCTTTATCAACGTTTAAAAAAGAAGTTTAAGATATAAATGGCCTCTTTGTTATTCTAAGAAGCCAGCATTTTATAAAACGTGAACTTTATCTGCGCAAGGAGATATGACAAATCAGTACGCCGTGAAATAAATATTGTATCAGGCTATTACAAATCGGATACTCATTGCTTCTCTGTTTCTTGTAACTATAATGTGACACCGGTTGGCAATTTGGTTGATTCACGAAACGCCCTCAATCACAGCAGCTCTTTTTATAACTGATTTATGATTGATTGTACGATTGATTGACCGATAGATTGACAAAGTCCGCACAATGCAATGAAACAATTTATGATGCAGGATTTTCGATACATGCGATAAGCTTATGTAAGGCAAGGCACGATCAAAACGGTAAGACTCCAAGCTCATTCGTCGAACCCCACTTCGGTCGATCCTCCTCGGAGTTTGAACTCTTGTTTGTGAGGAGAGAGGAAGGTCGACAAACTCGTTTGCTCACCCCGAGTTGCTGATGTCTTTCTCTGTGAGTCGCGGCGACGCCCCCTCTGTGTTTCCCGTGTAGAGTCCGTGAAATCCTCTGATGTTGGTCGAACCATTCTCGTCAACATCTGAGGCTCTTGTAATAGAAAGTGAATCAATTTTTGTGACCAAACATTGGAGCGCGGCCAACCACTGCGTCATCGTGGTGTGATGAAGGAGAGATGTACCGTACAACAGAGACAAATGCTCCGGACGAGTCTGGTCGCTTGCTCAAGAAGACGGGAAGACGTGAAGAAGGAAAGCAGAGCAGTCAAATCGTGAGCCACATGTTGCGCACGATGAAGGGCGTGTTTGCGTAGAGATTTAGATGCAGAGAAAGCTGGAAAATGAGGCTTACGTAATTGATAGAATGTAGATGATCAGAGAGAGAGAGAGAGAGAGAGAGAGAGAGAGAGAGAGAGAGAGAGAGAGAGAGAGAGACAGACAGACAGACAGACAGAGAGATACACACACAGACAGGGACAGAGACAGACATACAGACAGAGGAGGAGAGAAGGGGCGTGAGAGAAAGAATGAGATGGAAGGAAAGAGAGAGGGAGTGAAATTCCTTGAGTATAGATACTATGTATTTACTGTCTGTGTTAAATCTAGATTCTTCCTTATTGAAGATAACTCGCATTCGTATTTAGTCTGCGACAGCCATCGTTGTGTTCAACAGGTGGACTGCCCCAAACTGCTCAACCACCATCCACGTCGTGCTTTGAACTCGCAACCAATAGATTTTTGTAAATGTAGGGCGGGCTGGTTAACTGTACTACAATGTAGTTACTTAAGGATAGATTCTCGGCCACAGCCTGGCGAGATGCCAAAGACAGAGCTGTTCAGTGTGGATTCGACCTGGTTTACCATATTTTTATACTGCAATAAGACATCGTAGCTTAAGAAGCGATCCAGTCATTATTATTACCTTTCTCACGGCTCGTTCGCGCACTTTCCCTATTCTTTGTTCAACGCTCTAGCGACTGAGCCAGCAGCGCTTTGAAAGCCGCAAATTTTCTGTTAACCTTTCGTGCCAGTGAAGTTCAGAGAAAAAAATTATTTATATATATATATATTTTTTTTTTTTTAAACATCGCGGCAAGCTTGTTTGTTTCGTTCGGGCTTCTCAGAAAAATTTGCGACGTTTTAAACAGGTTTTCTTTGCAGTATGGTCTAGAAGACATTGTTTGATGTACTGTAAATGCTTGTTCGAAAAAATTTTTTTAGAAAACAAAACATTCGCCCAATAAGGGACTCGAACCCTTGACCCTCAGATTAAAAGTCTGATGCTCTACCGACTGAGCTAACCGGGCACTTCTTAAGAAGACGACTAATCACATTAATAATCCATTTGTAGATAAGATAAGGGACTCGTTTTGGTTTGTTGGTTTTTTTAATCGACGGTAGGTTGTTATACATATATTTTCTCTGTGTTACCCTAGTAAGAAAGTCGATCGGCGGCTGATGAAATCGGTGTTCACTCTGTGTGTCTGATCCAGTGATTGTTCTGTAAAAACTTTCCAATGCTCAGAGACTAAGATCGTGCTGTGCACCGGTATTAGTGTTGTTTTATCTTTCTAAATGCTTCTGTATGCACATCCCCTATTCTGCATCGTTAACAAAGCTGGTAACTTTGAGTTTAATCATTCATTTTGATAGTAACAGTACTCGGTGTAGTGGCGGTGCACTGATGCAAGACTTTTTCTCATACCTTCGTCTATGATGGATAGGTATGGGGGCTCACTCTTTCAACCCTGTCATACCTGACGCCAGATTGTTAGAAAAAAGTCGAAAATTATTTTGTTTTGAGTCGGGCTATAGCTTGCACAAAAGATTCATCAAAAATTCATTTCTTTTCGAAAGAATGTAATTATTTACTGGTATTATTATTGATTACTGAAACAACGTATCGCCATAATTCGAAGAGATACTGATTATGTTAAACAGGACCAAGTTTGTGCGTCATGGGACGATTTTTTTTTAGTAAATATCGCGTTAGTTCTGTAACCAGGACATTAGGATGGATGCAGTGACCCCCGTCAGGTCTGTTTGGTCCCCTAAGCTTCATTCAACAGACTCTGCCTATCACGAGGCGAGGCTGTTGCTAAGTATAGAGAGGTGAAGCGACCATCTAGCTCTAGCCTAATCACCGGCGACGTGACGGTCATGCTTTATGCGATTCTACTGGAATAATTTAATAAGAGCAACGAGGTCAAGTATTAAAAGTTTAATAAGAAATAAGAAAAAAAGGCTATGTGCAGATTGGATGGGGGAGAGGAAGGTAAGAGGAGAGGTGCGCATGCCGGGATATCATGTATGTTTTTTTTTAATCCGATAATTTGAAAACTGATTCTACGACTAAAATGTTTGTGACTGAATTAATGGACGAGAGATAACAAGACCCATGTAAGGGAGAAAGAGGGAGGGAGAGAGAGAGAGAGAGAGAAGGAATGAGAGAGAGAAATAGAGACAGACAGGCAGACAGACACTGAAACCCAGCAGTGGGGGTGGAGACAAACAAACAGAGAGATAGCGCATATCTCTTTAATCTTTCCAGCATTCCTGGTGTGAACTCATTCAATTTTTATATACAAAACCTGACCAACTCTAAGCTTGAGATTAACGGGCCCAGTACCACTGAACCCTGTGACCGCACCAGCCACACGTCCAACCCGTCCAACCCCAGAGGTCAGCTCTAGGCCATCTGATGGCCCCCCTGAGCAGTGGTCAACTCTGAATACTGGATCACACTGTGATGTATACGACACATTCATTATTTTTATTAATTCAAGTTGCACTTTGTGGCGTGCTACAGGGTAGCTAAGGGCGCCCGATAGCGCGGTCGACAGAGCTTTCGATTGGCAATGAGCTGTTAGGTTCGAATCCTGATTGAACCGTGGTAAGATTGGATCTCTTCTAACAGGTTTTGTCTTAGATTTCTTTTCGGAAACCAGAATGGACAAAAAAAAAATAATTAATGAATCTCAAAGAAGACTGTCCTCTGAAAAGAGAAATTGCAGCTTAACTGAACTGCGATTATTTTGGAAAGAGCTTCGTTTTCTCTCGTGTATTTTTTTTTTTAAACACTCTTCAAAAAGGGTACAAACAAAGATTAGGTAAAACGTTTCCTTATCAGTCGTCAAAAGAGTTAAATCAACAATGGTCACATAATGTTAGTTGTAAAAATTAAGTAAATTGGGCAGCTTTGAGATAAAGCACTAACTGTCTCGAGATTTGCAGGGTATTTCTCTCTATGGCTCTCGGCACTCGGCACGTCTTCATCAATCGATGAGTTCAGGTTTTCTACATTTTGCCCCGTCTGTGAAAATTGCATTGAAATATTGTCCTTCAAACACTGCATGTTAGTCTACTCTCTACACAAATATGGTGCAATAGGATAAATGGTATACTTCTTCATTATGTTCAATGTCAGTGAGAAAACTACTATAAAGAAGATTTATAAAAAAGTTGTTCGCCCGATAAGGGACTTGAATCCTTGACCCTCAGATTAAAAGTCTGATGCTCTACCGACTGAGCTACCCGGGCCTGCTTACAATCAGCTCGTAGTATTTAATTTATACAGCACGAGTCGTCACATCAAAATTAGTAGTAGTAGTAGTAGTAGTAGTAGTAGTAGTAGTAGTAGTAGTAGTAGTAGTAGTAGTAGTAGTAGTAGTAGTAGTAGTAGTAGTAGTAGTAGTAGTAGTCGTAGTAGTCGTAGTAGTGGTAGTAGTAGTAGTAGTAATAGTAGTATTTTATTTTTATGTATAAAGTTTAGGAATCGCTTTTATGACAGAAAAGTGTTGGTTTTTTCAAAACAAAAGCCTTTTAGAGGTTTGATCTAAGTGCCTGATCAGCTATGTCGTGCTTTATAACCGAGAAAGGCCGCTTGGTTTTAAAGTATTCCATTATTTTGTCTCAGTTTTGGTGTGTTCTCATGATGGATTGTAAAATTCATCTAAACAAACATTAGACCCTAAGGTTTTATATCTATCCATAATTATTATGTCCCTTGACTCGCGACTGAAAGATTGGTTAGATAAAAAGCTGCTATACTTCAAATGAACGAGGAGACTTGATTTTATCACCAACTTGTCGAGCCTCTCTCTCTCTCTCTCTCTCTCTCTCTCTCTCTCTCTCTCTCTCTCTCTCTCTCTCTCTCTCTCTCTCTCTCTCTCTCTCTCTCTCTCTCTGTCTCTCTCTCTCTTTCTGTCTCTCGCTCTCTCATTTGATCTTTCTTTCTCTCTCTCAACCGATCTCTCTATCTAGATCTCTATAGGCCTCTCCCTCTCTTATTCCCTCTCTCACTCATTTTCTTCCCTTCTGTCAGCCCTTGTCCTCTGCGGGACCGTAAGGGCCATCAAGCGTTGTGTTATCGATTCAGCTGTTATTGCGTCAAGTTAAGTGTGTTTTTTATTGCGAGACGACGGCGAAAGCGAGCTATTAACATCAAATGAATGTGCTACTTGCGCATGAAACAGGAAGATGCTGACAAAGTTATTTTCTCTCAGCCAGTATATACTATCACTGGTCGGCTCAAAATGGTGGCTCGGAGAAGTAAAAATCAAATATTTTTTTTCCTTGACTAGACAATAACGGCGCAAAATATATTATATTTTTACCTTTTTTTTTTTTTTTTTTTTTTTTGGGGGGGGGGGGGGGGGGGGGGGGGGGGCTTCACCCGTGTATTGCAATTTCTCTTCCATGATCTTTACAGTAATTCTAGTTTGATTTTGCCCAATATTTGTTTAAAAAACAAAAACCATGACCAGCTATAGTTATCATCAGATCCTGAATTTAAGGCGTAACGTATTTTTAAAAACTGGCAGTGGATATTTAGGGTTGTAGTTTGTAGATCGTTCAAGTATTTATAGTCTTTGAAGTGTGTTTGAAGTTAAAAATGGTTGTATTAGCGGCCTGGTTAGACAATAAGTATGTTCCAATTAGATTGGAATAGCAAAATCAACCACAAACCTACATGTTACTCGATACCGGCAAATAAGATAAAAGACATACAAACGCAAGAAAATGCAAATGGCATGGGATAGAACCCGCATCTCATCGAATTGTTGAGCCATGACAAGGCACGCTGACAGGAAAGCCATACTCACCTACTGATGAGAGTTTAACGAATTTTATTTCCGATCATATTTTATCTTAGCATTCCCCAATGTGTTTTATTTATAGTTTAAGAATATCCCTATCGCTCATTCCCGCCAGAATTTCGACCAGAGCCAACCAGCCGTTTGTGAAGCCTCTGAAACCTAATACATTTTCAAGTCAAAGGTGCAGTCTTTATTTGACCCCTCCAACTTTTTATTGCCAAGAATTTAGAGATTTCTTGGATCAATCTTTACCGTGAGGTTTCGTGTGTCTTATTTCTTATGAGCTAGATCTTAACTTTGTGGCGTCTCTTCTATTTTAATTCCCATTACACATGAAGTGCGTACAGCCGTGCTACTATCAATTTTTCATGCGGAGAGTTATGTTTCCTTATTGGTGGCGTCTTCTTCGTGCAACACCATTGTTTGGCGACGACATTCTGTCATGAACGCAACATAACACGGTGTAACATGGTGCACGGTGTACACCCTTGTGGAGGCCCAGGCCTCATAACGGCTTAACAATAGCTTAACACCTCCCCGCAAGAGATGACATGTTCATAGCTGCTAGAGCCCATCTATGTCAGATGGCGGCGGGGAGGGACACAAAAACATTAACGCAGGATATATTGGTCTGTTGCCCTACCACTTTTTACATTATCAGCATAGGTTGGACTTTAATTGTATTCTACCTCGATGAAAATCTTTGGTAAAGAACAGAATTATTGAGGCTTACTTTACTTTCAATTTTTGTCGACATTTTAGTGCATGCGTGAGCGTCTTTTTTTTTTTTTTTTGGTGTCGGAGGTTTGGGGGAAGTTATTAAACTAGTATCAACTCGTTTTGATTGCCCCTTCCTCTCCGCCCTCCCACAACCCAAAAACGTCTTTCTGAACTTGCCCCTTTAGTTTATATTTGCCTTCTCATTTTGTCTCTGTTTATCTGGGACTCCGTCTCTCCCTTAATACCTCTTTCACTCCCTCCCTCTCCCCTTCTCCTGCTTAGATCCGAATCGAGTCAACTTGAGCTCCATCTAGAGCGGCTGTAAGTAAGATGATCTAGTCTAAGTCTGAACACCAAATTATGACTAGCTGAGGCAGAGACTATAATTCAGTACAAGAATTATTTTGATCGAAAGTTGTACCTGGCTGCAACCTGTGAAGAAAAACAATTAAGATTTTGACGTAATTCTGAAGAAAAAAAATCAACAATGTTTGGATGTGTGCTTTGTAATCATATGAGAGTAAAAATATTTAACTTTGTGGGCCAGATTCAACAATTTTAGCAGATTTATGCCAAACAATGATGAAACCATCTCAGAACTTAGCAACATGGTGAATATGTGTCTATTATATGAGGCGCAAGGATCCTCAGATCATCAGATACTAGAAGCTGTTTATTCACAAGTCAGAGCAGAAAGAAAAAAAAATTCTGATTTATTATACTGGAGGTTAGGGTAAAAAGTGTTACTGGTATAAGCGCGTTATATTTGAGAGTGATATGTGCCTACAAAGAACAATAACCTTTTTCGTCCCAGCAATTTCTATTTTTCAGCGCGTTAGAAAGCCTTCGTTGTTTATTACATATCGTGATCTCACAAGAAAATACTATTGTAGAAATAGTCTGTTTGGCATGTCCTTGTACCTGGATGGATGTTGCACATTTCGCATCTTAAAGCGACTGACGCCGCAAGTACGATGTGGTGCGTGTTCTTACATAAATGATGGGCAATCACCTCTCACAATCAAATATGTCCGGGTTTTTTTTTTTACCTCTACAAGGAATACTTCCTCACGCCCAACAGCTTGATCTCTAAGGTTATTGGAAAATCTTGTTTCAGGCACGAAGCCAGTGTTGCGGCACGGGCATCAAGCGGCCATCAGTTGAGAAATCTCCCGGGGGCACGGAGTGTCCGAGCCGCCAGTCAGTAAGGTGGTTAGTAGACACATGACCACAACAACAGCCTCCTAAAGCAGCGTCCGAAAGGCTCGATCCAACATTACATAATCACATCTAGGGTTACCTGGCGAGTTTTGTGAATGATATGGAAATACTGTGGACAAGTCTGTCCAAGTTTGCGTATGCGTTTAGGAATAAGAGGGCATTATCATCTCAATGGTATTAATGTCTTAGTTTTCGAATTGTAATATTTTGTTATTTATCACTTACATTGAAATCCGCACTGGCTTTTCATCGCGATCTTCAGTCTTTATATAGTTGAAGACTTCTTTTACAGCTTTATCCTGCTGGAAGAGAGGTATATGGTGCACAATAAAAACCTCAGGAATGGGCAGTATCAATATCTTCCACTTAAAGAAGACAGTTAGTAAAAGGCTGTCGCCCTCCTTAAAGCTTATTCCTTCTAATGCGTAGCTCACTATCGATCGTCTTCCATCGCTCTCTGCCTTGAGCAGTGCCGTTATAACCGGTTGTTCCCATGGATATTGTGATTTTTTTATTTTGTCTTTTCCTGCAGGTTTCTCTTCCATGTTAACCGTTGCCTTTCCTTTCTCCTCTTGCCCTGAGGGTCTCATGTCAAATCAAGCCTTTGTAAGCTTCACTGTATAAAGTGTGAAACAAACAGCCAAGTCTGCATCAGCCTGGTTAATACATCCTCCAGCGTCAGGGCTCCATTTATTGAACACGTAAATCCATCCCCTTTCTCCGTCAGAGCGGAGCAGTATATTGAACTTTCCTCTACAGACTCGCCATTCTGGCTATAAAGACATGTATAGTTTGTGGGTTTGGCAGCTTCTCCTGGTATCCGTAGCGCGTGAGAGGAACAAAGGTACGTGTTATAACAATGCCATCGGTCATAAGTTGTTGCCTGTATTAATCGTGTCTATGCGATGTGATTGGATTTTCTCAAACATTCACCTGCACTGGCGCAACATCATTGGCTTATTGGACAAACAGTCAATAATGTGTCATGAGTGAAGGTGATGTTATACAAAAGGATAATGAAAACATGATATACGTTAACTCATAAATCTCCAATATTTTATTGAGATTGGTGGAATACTTCAGAAGATGCAAAAAGCACTTCTCAGTAACAAGACTAACTTCACCAGTTGTTGGTAACACATCTCCTCTGGAGACAAGCACAAAATTAAACAATTGGCATTCTTCAAAACCATTTATGTCATTTATTTAAAGGCATTCTATTATTAGTTTTGTAAAAAAAAATCTTTAAAAACTGTATTGGGAACCCTTCAGATATAGCTTTCACCTACAATTTTCGGTCCCAATATGGTCCAGAGAGTGTCTTATAACATTGTGTTTGAATTTCATGTATATCCGGGCTGGTCTCTATTAATTTCTTTTTTTTTATTATTGCCTATGTTTATAAGTTTGTCCCCATGGACAGGCGTAAGGGTGAAATTAGCATGGCCTGTTATGAACATTCTCAACGCCCTGTGATTTCAGTAGTATTTAGAGATAACTGCTTTTAATTTTGTTTTTTTTATCCATTTATTACTTTTTGTATCATGAAAAAAGTACAACGGTGGATTTTTCTTTCATCCCAATTAAAATAATAGGCTGATGCTGATAAAGGAAAGAAGAAGTTCTTGGCAGGTAAATCGCCGTCTCCTTCTGACCATGATATTTAGTGTTTTCAATGACAGAGATTAGAGGCTTGTTAGATTCACCTACCAAGACTGAAAAAGAAATAAATAATTTTATGTATAAAAACAAGATAATGTACGTAGAGGAAAAGGCACAGAGAAAGAGCAAGAGAAAACGAGTTTACTTACATAATATTCAACCGCAAGAGGGAGAGATGGAGAGAAAAAAAAAACGGGAAAAAGGGTAAAGGAGAGTCTAGAGGCAAAGAGAGTGAGAGAGAATGGAAGAAAAAAAACTAGGCAAGAGAGTGGGATGGAAAGACAGATTCATAGAGAGAAATTGGGCGTGAGTAAAATAAAATAAAAAAAGAAGATTCAGATATCTCGAGAGGAAGGCCAAAGCAAAGAAATAAACGCCAAGAAAACCTCACTTGACCCGACAGAAAGATTATTTATGTCTGCAATAAACTAGCGAGAAACTCCAGCCAGCACCGCTATACATTCTCTCTCTCTCTCTCTCTCTCTCTCTCTCTCTCTCTCTCTCTCTCTCTCTCTCTCTCTCTCTCTCTCTCTCTCTCTCTCTCTCTCTCTCTCTCTCTCTCTCTCTCTCTCCCCCCCCCCCCCTCTCTCCAGCATCAATATACATGTACCTGGTACTTACGAATCTATCCATTTTACTAAATATGCAAGATTTATATTATAGCTTTTTTCTTCCTCTTTTCTTAGTTTTAGATTGTGATAGACTCCTTTCGCTTCCTTTATAATAATATCAATATTTGTGTATCTTAACCTTTGTACTTCTGATTATTTTTCCTAAACTTCATTTGAAATTCATGTATTCATTCTGCCCTGTCTTGAAACTTTATTACGGCAAGGCATCTTGATGCTTAAAACCATCGTATCAATCAATCATCTAAACAGGCTCTATGATTTGCATCTCGAGGCCTCTTGGTCTGTGTTGGAATAGAAGATGAGACGAAGACAGGATCGATAAACTGGCCGCTTGGGAAGGTTATTTTAAATAAAAAGATAAAAGGGATTAATAGAGAAATAAATCTAGACGCTGGCCGACAGATATACAGACCAACAGGAAGAAAATACAATGAGGATAAAAGGGTCTGTTGAATTCAATTTAAAGATGAAAACAGGAATTCTGTTTGAATAAATCTAAAACCATATGTGTCTTTATATGTCATCGTATGTAACTGCGATGATAGAAAGCATTGTGGTAAATTTGTCTTTTAACATTTTACCTCTGTTGTACAATGACAAGAAAGGATTGTTCTCCTTTTTACTTAAGATAGTCTGTGAATAAAGTTTTCAAACATTGAATTTTTCCAGAGTATTCAAATAGTTTTATCACCAAGTTTTTATGGATTAATTCGTTTCTATCAGACAGAACCAAGCGAAAACGTTCCTCTGATAATTAGAATGACAAGCACAGATCTGTACCGACTTTCCGTCCGGTAAAATGACGATAGTCTAATCTTGAGCTTTTGGAAAAGTGTAGAGTCTCATCTACTCAGTGATATCATGCTTGGTCTCTTAATTAGCGAGCTTGCAGAATGGCTAGTTCTGATAAGCTCCAGAAAGGAACGGGCATGAGAAAACTTACAATAAGACTTATTAGCATATAATTGTGAAATCCAAATATATATATATGGATTCTTTCAAACACTCATTTAAATTTTGCTGGAAGCTAACGAGGCAGCTATGAATTCCCGGAAGGCAGTGCACCTTTACGCACATTTTCCGGAATTTCATTGCCTTCTGACAAACATTTAGTAGGATCTTTAAATAGATCAGGCAACTACAGAGTTAGCAGATTTTCCTTATTGGACACGTCATGTCGATCAATATTAAATCTCCCTCTATGATCAGAACGTTTCGGTCATCTCCGGCTCCAAGCTTTGCCAGCTTCATAGTTTGGTTTGGCGTGTTTTTCCTCTGTAGCAGATTTATCATCACACGTCAGAATACACGCAAGACCAAGGGGCTTCAAAATTAATTCGTTTGGTTTAGATCTTATAGCACATTTGATGCAGAATATAGGTTCTATTTTGGATCCTTGTTGGTCCATACGTTTAATCCCTGACCGTTAGAGGACGTTTACTGGGTGACTTGCATCCATTCAACAACGACATTCGCGCAGAGTCATGTTTTTGCACTAGCTTCTCCTAGACAATCAAGGAAAGTTACAATAATTAAAAAAAAAAGATTTTATTTTTCAAACTTGCTGTTACGATTCGTATCATAACTGTACCCCTACTAGTACTACTAGCAATACTGCTACTGCTGTTACTACTACTACTGCTTTTACTGCTACTTCTACTACTATTATTACTACTACAACTACTACTACCACTACTATTACTACTACAACTACTACTTTTACTACTACTACTACTACTACTGCTACTACTACTACTACTACTACTACTACTACTACTACTACTACTACTACTACTACTACTACTACTACTACTACGACGACGACGACGACGACGACGACGACGACGACCACTACTACTATTGCTACTACAACTACTACTACTACTATGACGACGACGACGACGACCACTACTACTATTGCTACTACAACTACGTCTGCACACTACTTCTACACTGTTGCTTCTGTGACTATTGAAAAGTGCAAAAAATTATCAACAATGTTAAATAATTATAATGATGTAAATTGTAAGTTAAAGACTAACAAAAAAAAAAAAAAAGATAATAAGCAGTCTTGAGTTTTGTTTGAAGTTTAAGGTTTTTTTTTTCCTTTTCACTTATTTTTTATTGTCACTTTTCTCCGTCTTCTCCAGAAAGCTCTTTATGTTAATGATCAGTATAAAAATAACGGTTCCCTTACGAACGCAAGTTTAGGTAGCATTCTGCCCCCTGTCCACTAGTAATATTGGATTTTAGAATCTAAACCACCAACGAGAAAGTGACGTTAAGCCTAGCTAACATGTGGAGAAAGAGAAAGAGAGAGAGAGAGAGAGAGAGAGAGAGAGAGAGAGAGAGAGAGAGAGAGAGAGAGAGAGAGAGAGAGAGAGAAGGACAGACACACAGACACACAGACAAACAAACAGAGACAAAGACAGAGAGAGACAGACAGACAGACAAATAAACAGAGATACAGAGACAGAGGCAGAGGCAAAGAGAAAGACAGAGAAAGAGAGAGAGAGAGAGAGAGAGAGAGAGAGAGAGAGAGAGAGAGAGAGAGAGAGAGAGAGAGAGAGATGGAGGGGGGGGGGGGAGTGTTTGACCATTGTTTGGGGCAACACCGTGTGGGGTCGCCCCCGGCCACAACAAGGAAAACCAATTTGGATACACAATTCATTTATAATGTAGACCCTACTTACACGATGTACGTCCGCGTGGCTGGAGGGTGGTGTCAGTGAGTGTTTCAGCGTTGTAGTAAAGAGCCCATGTAGATGACAAAGCGATAATTTAAAGTTTTGTTGAGTACCCTTATCAACTAGCTTATCAGCAAGGTTCAGCGGGAACATAACAATAGATCGGTTGGAACGGGGCATTCGCTGGAGGCAGAGAAAGACGGTGACAGATTCGCACACAGACAAGACAGGCGGGTAGAGGGTGGGTATAAATACTGGAAAAGAAGAAAGAAATGGCATAAATTTAAACAGACACATGAACTGCAGGGAGAAACAAGCAAATTACATATAGAGAGAGTCAGAGAGAGAGAGAAAGAGAGAGAGAGAGAGAGAGAGAGAGAGAGAGAGAGAGAGAGAGAGAGAGAGAGAGAGAGAGAGAGAGAGAGAGAGAGAGAGAGAGAGAGAGAGAGAGAGAGAGAGAGAGAGAGAGAGAGAGAGAGAGAGAGAGAATTTTGAGCAAACCAGTTTGAAAAGTAGACTAGTTTCTTTTACAAGCTGACATGAATTACTATCATGATAATAACTGGAAATGAAAATATATTCAATCGGGTTGTGTGAGTGTGTGTGCATTTTTTTTTTTTTCGTTTTTTTTTTTTAGTAAACTCTTCTGATCCGTTGTATACATGGGTGAAAGAAATAAAAGTGATATAAGATGCAGTCGCCCAGCCTGAATTATAGGGAAAGACCAAAGAAACAAACGCTAATTCATACTGACACTTTTCACCTTTAACGTCACGAACACAGCCACCTAACTATGAACAGGTACAAACAACGAGTTTTAAAGAGAAACAAGTTGAACCGTTAATCTGATTCATCATCAGTAAAATTTCTTTTTACATTCCAATATGTGTGCTTCGTTAATCGACCTCTACTTGAAAGAAATAAAGAGGAGAAAATTGAGGAACAATGTGATCATTATTAAAGATAAAAGCAATTCCGTAAGAGTCGGCTTTTTAATCCATCACCTTTCCTGCTGTTTTATCTCTTTTTCAAGATTTATTTTTTTTATTATTGTTATCTCTATTATTATTTTTTTACTTTATCAAGGTAAGTGAAATGCTGTAAATAAAAACAAACCAATCATATCTTAGTAAACACTTACGTCACATGCAGCACATTGCACAACGTGAGTGACACGCTTTACCCAAAACATCAGAGGCGCCGTCCAAAAAAACTGATATGTGTTTGCAAGGTTTAGTTGCGTAAGCTTGGAAACTCTTTGTGGTTATAAACGTAGCTCTTTTTATTTATCAAACTGTCCTCTGGTTTGTTTGATGTTGATACAGAGGTTGGAGTCCGAGGACACTATGATAGATCAGGTGAGAGAGAGGGAGAGAGAGAGAAAGAGAGAGAGAGAGAGAGAGAGAGAGAGAGAGAGAGAGAGAGAGAGAGAGAGAGAGAGAGAATCTGAGTGAGGTTTAGATAAGAAATCTCCAGAAAGATAAATTTGGAGGAAAAGGTGATAAGAGAAAGCATGGCAAAGAGAGAGTGAGAGAGAGAGAGAGAGAGAGAGAGAGAGAGAGAGAGAGAGAGAGAGAGAGAGAGAGAGAGAGAGAGAGAGAGAGAATCTGAGTGAGGTTTAGATAAGAAATCTCCAGAAAGATAAATTTGGAGGAAAAGGTGATAAGAGAAAGCATGGCAAAGAGAGTGAGAGCAGACAGGCTGAGATACGGGTTACGAATGAGACGAAGAAAACAACGAAGAAAAAAATAAGGAGGCAAAAAAAAAAAGAAAAAAAAATTATAATAAATCTAGGGGCTGAAAGATTAAAGTTGCCGAATCATTGATTCAGGAATGCAAGTAAAGTTAATGTTGGCAACAACAACAATTCCAGCAACAGTACAACAGCCGCAGGTCAAGTCTGTGTCTGGCAACAGACCAGGGGATGTTGCATCATTCTGTTCGCTAGACTGTGACGGTGACATAGTGAGAGGGTGGGACCACGCCAATCACTGATCAGACACCATGAAGAATTGGTGACAATCACAGGTTTAGAACTAATCATGCGATACCGTTTTGAGACTGCAGTTGTTGCAACTTACGCGGTTCTCATCGATATCGAAAGGCGTTGCTGTCGCCGTTTAGAAGCATGACTCAAGTTCAGGTTACTATTTTAGCACTACTGGTCACAATGTTCCCGAACCTCCAGGTCTCCTGGTCATCTACATGGACTTCTGGTGAATCACACAGAACTGCGGAATATATTAGACTTTACGTTGCGCTGACTAGGAAGACTAACGACCTTATTGCTGCGCAGAGCTTAAGAGTACTGTACCAGTCGTGTTTTATTCTAACTTTTGAAAGCACGGATTTGTTGAAATGTTTTGTAATTCGATCGATTCTTGTCGTAAATAAAAGTATTCAAACTTTCAGCAGCTCGCAAGATTAAGAGGGCTATGAACAAGAGAGAGAGGAAGCCACACACAGAGCAGATAGAGACAGAGAGAGAGACAGACAGACAGATAGACAGAGACAGAGACACAGAAAGAGGGAGACAGAGAAAGAGACACAGAGAGAGGGAGAGAGAGAGAGAGAGAGAGAGAGAGAGAGAGAGAGACAGAGACAGACAGACAGACAGACAGACAGACATACAGACAGAGAGAGACAGACAGACAGACAGACAGAGAGACAGACAGAGACTCAGAGAGAGGGAGACAGAGAGAAAGACACAGAGAGAGACAGAGACAGGCACAGAGAGATGGGGAGAGAGAGAGAGAGAGAGAGAGAGAGAGAGAGAGAGAGAGACAGAGACAGAGACACAGAGAGGGAGAGAGAGCCAGAGACACAGAGAGAGGGAGAGAGAGACAGACAGACAGAGACACAGAGACACAGAGAGAGGGAGAGAGAGAAAGACACAGAGAGAGACAGAGACAGACACAGAGAGAGGGGGAGAGAGAGAGAGAGACAGACAGACAGACAGACAGAGACAGAGAGAGCAAGAAAGAGAGAGACAGATAGATAGACATACGGACAGACTGGACTGTCAAACAAGTATATACAGGGAAAATCACACGCGCAAGGAGAGAGAATGACAGATGGAATTCGCTCTATTATTATAACCATGTTTTGATTACTTGCGTCACCGTGTTCCATAATGTGTGACACAGAAATCTAAGGCCTGGAATTATACGAGCCTTGGAGCACTTTTATCTCTGTGATAAGGCCACAGTCTTTACATTAATGTAATATAATGTGACGTTAAAGCCGCTTCTTTTATGTCGCTAACCAGGACAACAGTGCCGGCACCGAATGGATTTATTTACGTTGCAAATGTTTGTGTGTTAATTGGCTTTTTGTTGGATTTCTATTGTGAGACATTCTGAGGAATAAGCTTGTTTAAGCTTGAACAATATTTTTTTTTTCTTTTTTGCAAAGAATGTTTAACTTATTTAAAGTCTATCATGAGCTCATGATTTTCCAATAAGGGAAGGAAACCGTGTCTGCGGGTTTTATTTGTGATAGCTTGTGAAGATAACTAATGCTAAGCTAAGTATGAAACAGTCTAGGAGGTTCATCACGAGATAATTATGCCATGATATGTGCATGATACACGTTGCTTCTGATTTGAATCGTATTTGGGTTTAGAGCGCTCTTTCAGCGATCAGGCATTCCCTTCTCGAGATTTCGAAAAGTCTTTGGTCCATTAAAGAGCATTAATTTTAACTGAGACCAAATAAACAACAGACTTCTCACATGTATTACACATGATCACTAGACTACTCTGTTTCACGCACTCTTGTAAAAGCTTTTTAGAATATGATTTGTGGACACCCTCAAAACCTTTAATAGTAACGAATCAAATATTTTCACTTCTTCTTTTGAAATGATAAGAAATTGATGGAAAATTGAAATAAGAAATAATTGAGAAGAGGAAGAAGAAGAAGAAGAAGAAGAAGAAGAAGAAGAAGAAGAAGAAGAAGAAGAAGAAGAAGAAGAAGAAGAAGAAGAAGAAGAAGAAGAAGAAGAAGAAGAAGAAGAAGAAGAAGAAGAAGAAGAGCCCATAATAACAATGGAAATGAATTTACTGTCAAAAATGTAGGCCTTCTTGGATTTAGCCATGACTGATTTGGTGATTATTAAACGTCTCTGAAATCCCTGAACTGCTCACCATTTTCTGATTGAAAAAGAAAAAAGATGTAATAAAACATAGCAGTCCTTGTGTTGATGTGACTGTATCGGTAAAGTTGTCTGCACTGTTGGTTTCATGCTCGTGTTTTAGAGACACATTCCACAAACCTAAGAAATAAACTCATATTTCGCCCCTTTTAGAGTCAGGCATTCGACTTACTACGCTGCTTTGCAGATTAGCCACCAACTCTTTTTTATCAACCTCATTTATTTGGAGTTACTACAAAAGCAAGACAAAGATCGGAAAATAGTTTGCTCAACACTTATCTGTCCCAATTTTTTTCCTTACATGTTTTAAGTGATGGCTTTTAAAGAAAAAAGGCACTTTTGTCTACCTTCAAATCTTTTCCATAACAGAGTTATTGACTGAACAGATGAAAACCTCAAAACACAGCCCACTGGTACAATCACATCTTTTGAACTATATCGATATTGGTCTTCTCTTTCTATACAGTAAAGTAGATTTTCTGAATATCTCCGTTGTGGGAAGAGGTTTGTGCAAGTGCGCGCCACTTGGCTCTATAATTCCCAGGATGCATTCCCGGCAAGCGACTTCTCACCGCAGGTTGTTTGATTTTTGGTTCTGCCAGATTTTTCTTATTTTCTCAGTTCTTTGTAGTGTTGATCTCAAGCTGTGTCAGCCGGAAAGTACGGAAAGTCACTCTGGGGAAGGGCCGCAGGGGATGATATTTAACGGGGAGGTGTGTGTGTGTGTGGGGAGAGGGGGGGAGTTCAGAGGAGAGGCCACGATTAATTTTGGTGTTTTATTTTTTACATAGCTGATACCGGTAAAAAAAAAAAAAAAACAAAATAACTTTGTCACACCTTACTCTTTTATTCTCTATTATTTTATTTAACAAATGTTTTCTGTTAATTCCTTTATATTCCTTTCTCTCCATTTTTCGCCTTGAAGCTACATAATACTTACGTGGGCTATAGTCGGCCTTTAGTTTAACAACACTGCTGCGTGTAGATTTTCGTAAATTCTATGACTGTCGACGCACGGGCTGACTGTGATCTGATAAGTTCTTTGAGGCTCTGAGTCAGCCCGGAGGAATTGAACTGTAAAGCTGAAGGTGGCGGGCCTGGCGATCTGGTGCGAGGTCACGGGAGTGTCTTCACAGCCGTCTAGGGTCGACCCCCTCTGGTCTGAAGATTTTACACCAATCCTGGTCCGGTACCTACGGCAAGAGCCAGATCTAGATCTAGTCTAGCTTCAGCTCTAGATTTTTGGTGCTTCATGCGTATGAGACAGAAGTGCTTTTTTTAATGTGAAATCTTCGAATAGGAGATTCTCTGTGGATCTATACGATTGATCTCTGTGTCTATCACGGTATTATGAAGATCCATTTGTGTGTGTGTGTGTGTGTGTTAGCATAACAATGTACTCGGTGTATTTCAACAGTGCCGTACGTCTTTTGTTCCAAGTTTCAATTTTGAAATTTACTGGACAGAAATAGGTTAATAACGTGTCTGGACAGTGGACACGTCTCATAATGCACACTCTCTATTCACTCGGAAATTTAATCATCTTTCTTTATTTCATGATAGATATCAAGATGTTTTTATTTTGTATTTATTTTTAATTTGATTTTTTTTTCAGAAACTGTATGTTGGGTTTTGCATATTTTTTTAGAAACGTTAGAAGATGACCAAAGTAAATTAAACTAAACAATTATAGAAAATACAGCAGGCCCATATGAACGACGATTTTTTTTTCTTATCAATTTGCAATCAACGCAGTGAGCAATAGAGAATTTCAGCCAGTCGTGTTACCCCTTCTATGTTAAATCCCAATACCGGTAACTTGGGCGTTGCACATTTGTAACTAATCTTCTTAAGATTAGGCAGCAGCAAGCTTATTATGTGTCGCAAACCTTTCATGGTGGTAGAAGAAATTATGTTCTGTGTTCAGTGTAGTCACACATGATTGTTTATTGATATCACGTTAAAGGATTTACAGCAATTATAATGGTTTATTTATTTCTTTATTTATATATTTATTCATTAAAAAAGAAATTGCGAATATCAAGAAACGTATCGAATATTATGCTCTATAAGGGCCACAAATCAGTGTATAACGTAAACTATATGTAACGCGTTACATATCAGAGACTGTTTGATCCTGGAGTTCAGCTGTGGTATGGTCACTGTCAAGGAACACAATGACAAGGATTACTGTACACCAAGATCCCTGTGATGAGTAACATGATGTTCATAATGGCAAATTCCTTGGAGTGATTGAGAAAGACTTTTTACATTCTTGAAACAAGATGTTTTCTCTGTGGCTTAAGAAGAGTATTATCAACGCCTATGTCCTATCTGTACTGGGCAAACAGTTTCGTGTGGGTGAGTGGCATCAGTCACAGTCAGTGTGTGTGAATACCATTTTTGTGGTATTGTCTTCCTCATAAGTTAGTACACTGGACTCGGGAACACGAATGCACCAGTCCCAAATATTAAATGCTTTCGATCCTTGATTCTGTTTTGTTTTTAACGTTCTCTCTCAATTTTGCTCTGATCTTCCATTTTGCTAAATCCCAGCGCCATTCTCTCTGTCCTCTGTGCCAATTTGACTCTCTCTATATCGATTTATATGAACTCTATGCGTCTCTCTTTCCTGACCGTTACCTTATGACATTTCTTAGTCTCCATGCCGTCTTATCTATTTATCAGTTCCATTATGTAGATTTATGTCTCGGTCACAAACGGAATATCTGTCTTTGAATCCTTCATTTCTCTGTTCCATTCTCTCCTCCTTTTCTGATCCTTTCTCTTATACTTATATTTCAATGCTTCCCTAGATCCGTGTTAGTCCCTATGTCTATTTATTATTTTTATGCTTGCTCTGGATCTTCGTCCATTCCCTACTGTCTCTTTACCCATCTTCACATATGTATGTATGTATGTATGTATGTATGTATGTATGTATGTATGTATGTATGTATGCATGCTTCCTTACTCTGTGCACAACTCCTTTTCTCTTCCTTTCTTTTACCCTTCCACTTCTTCTATGTCTGTCTCTGTTCCTGTCCTGTTTACCTGGTTAAGCAAAAAAGAATTTGTATGTCTTAGGACAAACTCCAGAAGAGCATTTCACCACCACCTATCTTCAATCATAGCCGGACACACATTCTTGTATTTGCCAGTTTAACTGCGGCACTTTCCGCCCGTACTGCTACTGTAACGATGTCTTTGTTTTACCAGCCTAATGGAGCTAATGAGGTCCTGAAGCGCGCGAGCGGTGTCTTCTGGCGTGATCACTAATTTGCCTTAATTACCGCAGTGCGTCATCAATTTATGGGTCTTGTTATTGTTGTGTTTTTCTTAGCCCAGACGCGAGGTGGTCCTCTTTCCTCTTATAGCTTTTTCAGGTGCATTAAATATTCAAGCTTCCGATACTGCTGAAACCAATTATGGTTTTAAAAGAAACATAACAACCTTTTTTTAGAAGAGGATTAATGTCGCTTAAAGAAATTGTTAGTTTTTTTAGGCCTTTTATCTTTCTGTTTCATTTTAACAATAGGCATTTGGGGAAGGGGGAATAGGAGGAGATACATGTTCAGCATCAGTAATTGGTTTGCTTAGGACTGTGCACTTTATGGATGTTTTTGAAAGGCTTAGAAAGGAATTGGTGCCTGATTGAATATCTTCAACTTTCATCAATTATAATATGTACAGCTTTTTCTTCTTTTTCTATGGCCAAAGTTAGAAAGTGAAATAATTATCTTGCTCTGACTCTATAACCTTCCTTAACCCTCTGGTCATAGCGAGCACAAGATTCAAGGAATATTTAGGGCTAGGCTGAGTGGTAAGACTTGGTAGCTTGTAAAGTGGCTTGTTATTAAGGTGCAGTAGGTAAGCTAGTTTAATGACGTGTTAACATTGATGTTCAAAGTGCACATACTTGATAAACAAGAGCTTTTTTTAGTATAATTATATGTTTATTTATCTTTTTTTATTTGTATGACGTTGGGCTCTGGCCATACAAACTGATAATTTAATTCAAAATATATTTTCAGAAATGGATTTTGAATCACAAAGAGGATATGAGGGATACCTGAAGCCCTTTTATCTGTTCTGTGGTATATCCTGCTACTAATGAACAAACAGGACACGCAAAATACTTTAACCACTGACGACAATCATAAAGACACGTTTGACAAGTCTAAACTTATGTATTTTTGTGCCAAATATCCATAGAAATGTATTGACAAACAATCATGCAAACAAAACTGGCCATCAGACTGTGCTATGAACTATGCGTACTGTAGTTAAATTGTTTTCAAAGTTTTAGCAAACTTCAGTGTATGTATACCGATTCCAAAATTTTTTTGAGAAATCCATGTGACACACGAAACTGTTTTACTCTAAAGAGCTTTGTTATGCTGAGAACCTTATGCCTCCAGAAAATAAGATCATGCTGTACATGTTAAGTTTTTAATTTGAATGCCTGGCAATTAAAGCAAAAAGTTTCGCACATGGTTATGTAGAAATGGCGCAAAGGTATGACGTAAAAGCTTTTTTTATGATGGTCTCATTTCACATTTAAATGCTTTAAAGTCTGTTTTATTATCATGGAATTAAAAGTTCAATCCTTCTTATCTCAGACCTACTTTGCTGTCATGACAA